>JABMCL010000821.1:115000-127500 GCA_018857735.1 Alviniconcha marisindica | reverse complement strand
AGTCTTGATCCGGTGCTTCGGAAAACCAATAATCATTTCTTTGACTAACCATCTTATTTTGGCCGACTGTGATTGGAACGTCAACACAGCGCACCGGAAGTGACAGAGTTCTCTCCCTTCATCGTTGATGGTTGAGTGTTGCTTTACGTCCACAGAAACCGTAGGCTTATTAGGGACAGGAGCCCAGGACGGCCATCACGACTTTCACACAGCTCCTGAGCTCTGACCCCCTTAATCGGAAAGAAGTTCGTTTTAAAACCGGTTTCAGTTTGGCTGTGCTTTCCAAGACAACAAAGGCAGAGTTAATGGAACGAGGGGCTTGTTCCGCGGTATAGAATGTGTTTTCAAGCGGTAAAACACCGGAAACAACCGGTTAAAGCGAACCCTGTAGTTGTAGCTTGTGCGCAGCCTAAAGACAGACATCTGCACTTAAAGATCCTAACAGCAAATTGGTACAAGTTCATATGATCGCTGAGTTATTGGTGAGCCGGTTTGGCCCAGCGGTAAGGCGTTGGGCTGGTAAGCAGAGGCACCTCGGTTTGAATCCGCTTCGGCTCGCACTTGTCATCAAAAGTTGTGGTCTGTGGACACTGTCTTGTGACTTTGGTCCTCGCAATTAATGGAACATTGTTTCAGATTCATTGTTGTTGTTGTTGTTGTCTGTTTTTACCATCGCATGCTCCTCTGTTCCCAGGTGTGTTTGGGTCTGTTTTCAGAACACTAGTAGCTATGCTCATTATTAAACAGGTTCGTTTGTTGTTGTTGTTGTTGTTTTATTGTTGTTTTACCCATCGCTTGCTCCTCTGTTTCCAAATGTGTTTGGAACTGGTTACAGAATGCTAGCAGTGAACATAGTTTCAGATTCATTTTGGTTGTTGTTGTTGTTGTTGTTGTTGTTGTTGTTGTTGTTGTTGTTGTTGTTGTTGTTCTTTGTTTGTTTGCTTTTTAGTTTAATTCATTTTACCCACCGCATGTTCTTCCGTTCCCAGGTGTGTTTGGATCTAGTTCTCAGAACGCTAGCAGTGACCATTGTTTCAGACTGGTTATGTTTTGTGTGTTTTAACCCAGCGCACGTTCCTCTGTTCCCAGGCCTCTACAGTCCCCACGACAACGGCACGCCACCGCTCGCCAACGGCACCGCCGGCAACTTCACAGGCCTCAACGTCGGCGGCGTGGGGAACAACAACAGCAACAACCACAACAACAACAACAACAGCAACCACCCCTCCGTCGCCGCCGCCGCCGCCGCCGGAACCGGAAGTGCCAGCAGCCGGCGCCTGCGCACTGCCTACACCAACACGCAGCTCCTGGAGCTGGAGAAGGAGTTCCACTTCAACAAGTACCTCTGTCGTCCCCGTCGCATCGAGATCGCCGCCTCCCTGGACCTGACGGAGCGGCAGGTGAAGGTGTGGTTCCAGAACCGCCGCATGAAGTACAAGCGGCAGACGCAGTCCACGCGGCACCACAGCAAGCTGGCCAGCAGCGAGGAGGACGGGTTGCTAGGCAACGAGAATGGCGTGAACGAGATGGGGATGGAGGAGGAGGAGGAGGAGGGTGAGGAGATGGAAGAGGGAGAGGAGAGGGTGAAGGCGGGTAAAGAGGAGGGGGGCGAGGAAGACGTGACGATGAAGGTGAAAGAAGAAGGAGAAGGAGGAGGAGGAGGAGGAGGAGGAAGAGGAGGTGGGGGGAAAGAGTCTGGGAAGAAGCACGAAGGAGACAGTGGTGGCAGTGGTGGTGGGGACACGATGTCCACCATCAAACGAGAACTGTCGTCGCCCGTGTCGGACAACCCCGACCACCAACCCTCTCCTTCCACCACCACCACCACCACCACCACCAACAACAACAACAACACGAACACCACCACGTCCTCCTCTTCCTCTTCTTCCAGCAAAGTGGAGGTCAAGGAGGCCGACTCCTCGGCCACGAACAGCAACGCGCGCTCCGACCTCCTAGTCATGTCCTCCTCCTCGTCTTCGTCAGCGCGTAAGGCCGCGTCATGCAACCCGCCCCACAGGGCAGCGTCCTCGTCCCGAACGCTGCACGTGCAGGTGTCGGGAGGAGCGGGTCTGGAAGCGGGCAGCGGCAGCAGCAGCACCACCACCAGCCCCCAGCTGTCCACCAAGAGCGCCGCCAGCTCCTCCACCGACTCCGGGCTCTGCTCCCCGGAGAGCCTGCGCAGCTCCTGCAGCCCGGAGACTTCCGGTTCACGCGCCACGCCCTCTAGCGGCAGCGGGAGCGGCGGCGGGGTTCTCGGAAGTCATCACCAGTCGGCGTCAGGCGCCCACGGCCTCGGGACCTCCGCCACCTCCCCGCGAGCGTGTCACCCAGCTCGTGGATCCGGGGGCGGGGGCGGGGGCGGGGCCGGGGGGTCGTCGGCGGAAGGGTCTCAAGGCGTGATGCAGGCAGGGCCGGGTCAAGGCCGAAGGGTCACCCCCTTGCCGGCCCCCCTCCTGTCCCCTGGGCTGGATTCCGGCGGGTTCAGGTCCGGCAGGAGCTTCCCCCAGGCGTCCTGCGTGACCCCACCCGGAACGCAGCTGTTCCCCACGCACCCGCACTCCCACCACCCCCACCCCCATCCCCATCCCCACCCCCACCACCCCCTCCACCACCCCCACCAGCAGCTGTACCCGCCTCCGCAGCATCACCTGCACCAGGGCGGGAGGGGGCTAGGAGGAGGAGGAGGAGGAGGAGGAGGCGGAGAGCTCGGTCCCAACGCTTACAACGCCAATCCTTCCAACGGGTTTTCTGGCCACCACCAGTTCCACCCTTACCAGCAGCAGTTCTGCCCGTTCCCTCCCTCCCCCCCCCCCCTCGCCCCCCTCACACCCCTCACACCCCCACCACAACGCTTACGCCCAGAAGCCTCACCACGAAATGGACGGCGTCGGTTTCCCTCAAGGCTACAACAACAACAACAACAACAACAACAACAACAACACCTCGTACCCTCCGACGCCGTTCCTTCACAGGGACGCGCTGGGCTACCCTGGCCACTTCGGGGCCAGCGACTCCGGCGTCTCCGCGGACGGGCAGTTCCTCGGACAGCCCCAGCACCAGGCGTTCGACGAGCGAACGGCCAACGCCTTCGGCCACAGCTTCGACGCCGGCAAAGAGTCCCACGACCCTAGCGGATCTGAGGGACGGGGCGCCGGCAACATGAACGGGGAGGGGACGACGACGGCGACCGGCCGCGGCGGCAGGGGGCGGCGGCGGCGGCGGCGGCGGTGGTGAACCAAGGGTGCCAGAACGACGGGGGTTTCTCTGCCATGAACGCGGTTGTCGGTGGTGGTGGTAGTGGTGGCGTTGGTGTTGGTGTAGGTGTAGGTGTAGGTGTAGGTGTTGGTGTTGGTGGTGGAGGTGGCGCCAGCAACTCTGCCGAAGCCACCCCAACTAGCACCTCCACCATCACCAACCTCGCTGACATTGAAGCGGGCTGCAGGCGAAGTCTCAGCGCCGAAAACCTCTCGGAAGAAGACGCTGACAGAGCCAATCTGTTGTTCCAGCAACTGCACCACCACCATCAACAACAACAACAGCAGCAGCAGCAACAACAGCAACAACAACAACAACAGCAACAACAGCAGCAGCAACAACAACAACAACAGCAACAGCAGCAGCAGCAACAACAACAGCCGCAGCAGCAGCAGCAGCAGCAGCGAGGAGGGACCGACTCGAACAGACACTCTTCACTCGAGCACAGCAGCACCAATTTCCTGTACACCGCCACCACTCCCAACCCGAACAGCGCGGAGAACAACAGCAGCGGTCTTTGCGCCGGAGACAAAGCGAGCGACCTCTCCCAGCAGTACCCCAACGCCAGTGGAGCCGGGGCCGGAACTTTGACCGTCAGCTCCCAGGGCAGGAACCCGCCCGGAGACAACAGCAACAGCTTCTTCCACACCGCGGACAGCATGAACAGCTCCAGCTCCGACGGAAGCGTCAACGGCTCGCTGTACCTCCATCACCACCCGCCCCAACCGTCTCCCTACGACGTCGGCAAGTACGACGGCTTTTCCGAGGCGTCCTGCTACAAAGAACCCGTGTCTTTTTACGCCAATCCCATCTACCCGGCCATGACGTCCAATTTCAACGCGTCCTTCGTGGGACCGGACGTCGGTAACCAGAGGATGATGTCACATCCGGGTGCGCATGCGTACGGAGCTTACGGGCAAGGGGCGGCCCCTTTGCCCTACGGCGGTAACTATGGTAACCACGTGTACGGGCAAGGCGAGGCCATGTTCGGTATGGAACCGAACGTTGAAATGTACAACGGTTATTATCCTACCGAACATCAGATGGTATCAATGTAACAAGCTAACGAAATGAAAGTGGCAAAAAGGCGAAGGAAAAAGGTTATTTCGGGAAGCACTGAAACAATAAGAAAAGAAAACACATGACCGGCGTAATCCGATTTAAAAAAATCCATTGTTAGAGAGATACCAGTGCGTGAGATATGTGGCGACCAGATGGCCAACAAGACACAAACACCGCGTGAGCATTCAAAGTGGAAAACAAATCTCACTTTGTTATTGCCTCTTTAGACTTCAAACTCCGAGCAGTCTCGGAAAAGACACCGGCGGATTGGATGAGAGAGTAACCCTATAATTATACCTGATGCTTCACTGGCACTACCAGGTTGATTCTGAAGAGGTCCTGGCGAGGAAACTGAATCGCAAAAGTTTGGATGAGAGAGTAACCATTTACCTGACGCTTCACTGGCACTACCAGGTTGAATTTGAAGAGGTATTGGCGAGGAAACTGAATCGCAAAAGACTGGATGAGATAGTAATCATATATCTGATGTTGCACTGGCGCTGCTAGTTTGATTTGAAAGAGCTACAGGCGGGGACTGGATCGCTAAAGGCTGGTTCAGTCCAGTGCTGCTTTACGTCCACAGAGACCGCAAGGACTGTTAGCGACGGCCAACTCGACTTTCACACAGCTCCTGAGCCCAGAAAAGATTGGGTGAGAGGGGAAGCCTATCCCTGATGCTGCACTGGCATTGCCAAGTTGATTCTGAAGAGGTACTGACAGGGATTGGATTGCAAGAGGTTGGAAGAGACAGGAAGCCTATACCTGATGTTACACTGATGCTGTCTGGTTGATTTTGAAGAGGTGCCATCAGGGACTGGATTGCAAGAGGTTGGAAGAGACAGGAAGCCTATATCTGATGTTGTACTGCCACTACCTGGTTGATTCTGAAGAGATACTGGAGGGGACTGGATCCTAGGTGATTGAAAAGGGGAACAAAACCTACAGCTGATGCTGTACAGACCCTGTCTCTGCCAGCTTGATCCTGAACAGGTACTGGCACGGACCAAACTCCGAAGATGTTGGTCGGAAAGCGAGAGAGCCTGTATTTCAACACTATTTTTCTTTTTCTGACCTGCTGACACGCTGTTTACAGAATAACCTTGTAGATTGTATGGCCCAAACTTCCAAGTTTACTGGTAACATTTCCCTAAAATCATTCGAGCGACAAAGCGTGCAGAAACTCAGTACAACACAGCTAAACTCAATCGAATGAAGGAAAACATGACAGCTCCCATGCATCGACACGGAGCAAGTGAACAAGTTGTGAGTATGCTGTCAAACTGAACCTCACTGAATTCTGCATTGACCGCCTTTTTCTGACTTACTGTGGATTACGAAGTCAGTAGATAATACCATAGCATCCGCAATCCGCCAGAGTAATTCAGGTTCAGTGTTGCACTGTATCGTACCTTGTTCGATTAGTGCAGAATTCCTCACGACTGATATAAATTCAGACGTACCTCTGGTGGTGTTCGCTTAATTCGTATTCACTCGCATGCCAGGTCAGAGTTACCGCAGGCGACTCCGGGTCTTTGCTGCTGTGTTTGTGTGACCTCTTTTGACCGCTGATGAACTCCCCTTGTGTGGTGATCGGCATCGACTGAATTAAGTGACTCGAGGCATTAGTGGTGTAGTTTGGCAGGAAGATTCACCACTGTGGCACACTTGAAGTTTATACAGTTTCGGTTCGAAGAATACATTTGTGATGGTTACAGTTATGCTCACACACTTTCTCTCTGTGTAAATGAGCCGCGTTGCTCTTCGTGTCAGTGACGTGTTCTAACCAGAACGAATTCTATCCATGGACCGATCCGTGTTCCCCGGCTGTGCGGCCATCAGTACATCCGGTTAGTTTTGGGGGCGTGGTGAAATTCGCTGTTGTTTCTTGATGATTTGCAGTCATTGTCAGGGCAGTTCTGGTCGATAGAAGACTTCACCCACTTCTGACTGGTGGAAATCGTTGCAGTGTGTGTGTGTGTATGTGTGTGTGTGTGTGTGTGTGTGTGTGTGTGTGTGTGTGTGTGTGTGTGTGTGTGTGTGTGTCTGTGTGTCTGTGCGTCGTGCGTGCTGTGGTGTTGTGTGTGTGTGTGTGGGGGGGGGGAATCACACAGACGTGTGCTGGTTTTTGTTTGTTCTTTGGGTCGATATTTTTGCTATGTTTGTGTTATTGTTTTTTGTTTGTTTGTTTTTGCTTGTTGGGTTGTTGGGTTTCGCTGTGTGTGTGTGTGTGTGTGTGTGTGTGTGTGTGTGTCGTGTGCGTGCGTGCGTGTGTGCGTGCGTGCGTGCGTGCGTGCCTGCGTGTGTTCTAATCCTGTTGTTCTTGAAGTTCTTGATACTGTTCAGTTGTTGTTTGTTTTACGTACTGGTGAAAATCGATGCCGCACTGTGTATGATCATAATAAAATCCATCTAATCTTCAGACCTACATACATGTAACCAAATCTACCCCGATTCCAAGCACAAAGTCTTAAGCTGCACAAAGGTAATTACTGTCACAACAGTTACTACATTGCTGGTTCTTGAACCCATTCCTCCACAACAACAACCCTTTTTTCTTCTTTTTTTCTTCTTTTTTTTCTTTTTTTTTTCGTTTGCTGCACTACGTTGCGTCGTGCTGATGTCGTTTAAACGATGCCGTTTGGGAATTACACAGTTTCAGAAGAATCAACAGTGTGAAGCGGATGTTTTGCGAATGGCTTCGGCTATTCAAACCAAGACAATCCGAACACGAGGAAACTTTAAAAACAATATCCTCCCTCCTCCCCCCCCCCCCCCACCCCCCACCCCCACCATCCCCAAAATCCCACCCCACAACTGCCTTCCATAAAAAATACTATTGCTTTCATCCTGCAATATTTTTTGTCTGTTTTAGTTTGTTGTTTCTTTTGTTTTGTTTTTAGTACTTTAATGTCACTTGCATGTAATTCGGGTCGCCTTAGATGAGTAAGGCACAGCAGCCGCAAAGAGCAGCGCTACCCATTCCTGTCAGTATGTGCAGTATTTTCGTGTGTCCAAACAATGGTATGGCTGCCAGTGTTTGAAATTTTTAACTCTTTCTCTGCTATGTTTGCCGCGCCATCACTCGGAAAACGACCAATAAAAATGCCAAATTTGAAACCATCATTTTTTAAATTTATTTTTTCGCAAGAGCACGTGAAAAGTTTTCTATCAAAACGCATAGTATTGAAAGTAAATTTAAGTCAGTAAACATGGTGCTTAACGTCCACAGAAACCATAAGGCTTATTAGGGACTGGGAGAACGGGGGGAAGGGAGTATGGAGGTGGGGGGAGAGGGAGATTATATATACACCTATCGCTACACTGTCACCACCAGAATGACCTGCATTAAGATGGGCAGCGATGAGAGCCGTTTTAATGTTTCATTAATTGTGATGAGGGACAAAGTCACAAGACAATGTCCGCAAACCACAACTTTAGAAGAGAAAGGAGAGCCGAAGCGGTATCGAACCGCGGTCCTTCCACTTACCAGCCTTACCGCTAGGCCAAACCGGCTCTCAGAAAGTGAATTTGTTATAAGTCCATTAAATATACTGTTTACAGACGTGTATGTGTGCCCGTTTCAGCTCGGAAAATTTTACAGGCTGGGGCAGTGAAGGGGTTAAGATGCGCACAGATGTTGATGCTAGCGATTGGTTCAGGGCGGGGGCTGTATGGACACCGTAAGAGAGTCTGCACTGGAAGCTGACTCTGGGAGAAAAATCCCTTGCCGCACCGTGGACTCGAACCCGCGTCAGTGTTACACCTGGCTTTTCAGTCGGACGCTGATCCCAGTGAGCTATCGCAACCATCCGAGCTATATGGATGCACAAGTTTAGCGTCCCGTTTCGTGAGATTCTAGAACTGTCGAAGTTTTTTTCTTTTTTTTTCTTTCTTTTTTTCTTTTTCTTTTTTCTTTTTCTTTTTCTTTCTTTCTTTCGGGTTTAAACAATGTTCAAAATTTTGGCATAATTAATTTTTCATAAGCAGCAAGTGGGCAGAGAGACAGGAACCCCAGAAATTATCGTTTTATTTATTGTTAAAAAGCTGTTGGAGTACGACTGTGATTGTGTGCACGTGTGACGTAGTATCAGAAGCAATAAAATAAATAAATATTTAAATTAATTAAGAGAAACAGTAATAGCAATAATATTAATGGTCACAAGAAAAAAGAAAAATAATGGTGATTATAATGACAGTTGGTTTCTTCGGTGCAGCGTCTGTAAACATTACAAATGCTGTAAAAGCACGGTAATACATTTACACAAATTACGCGGAAAACGCTAAACAATGCAACAAAAGGGAGAACAAATTTGAAACAAGAATGTCTGTTAGCGTTCTAAAACTAGTATCTCAAACATCAATGACTGTTAGCGTTCTAACACTAGAATCTGAAACATCAATGACTGTTAGCTTTCTAAAACAAGATCCAAACACATAAAAAGTTTAAAAGAATGCTTACTAATTTTATTATGACACAGACACACAATCTGACAATTTTCGGGGTAATCCCCTTTGCCAAGCTACAAAACGACACTTAAACAACAGTTAAACGGTTAAAAATGATGATCTTGATATAAGACAAGATCCAAGCACCAAAAAAAAGGTTAAAAAGAAAGGTATTTATTATGATACAAGGCAACATGCGAATTTTCGGGGTAAGACCCTTTTTCAAGCTACAAAATAACACTTCAACAACAGTTAAACGACGAAAATTGAGATGCAGGCTACATATCTGCGTTTGGTGGAGCTGTTTCAATATGTTGTTTTGGTGTTCAGTCAGATATATGCAACCAAGCAACAAAATCAAACAAGCAAAATGAAGGAGGAAAAAAATAATCAGTGAATTCAACAAGCTATTCCCGTGCAACCGAGAAACGATGCGACATTTCCCTAGAGAGCAAGTTTCGATCTCATAGTAATGCACATAACTGTGAAATCTTTTTTATCGTAGGTCCATCATTCTCAAACGACTCACGGAATTGAGAGGGTACTAATAAGCCAGAATCAATTAATATTGTTGGTCAGGCCTCAAAATAATGTTGCATATTGTTAGATGATTCCACTCACAGTCAGGTCCACTTGCGTCCCGTGAAAAACAAAAACAAAAACAAAAATCGGTAACTGTCAAAAACATTTTTCTCTCAGGCATCGATTAATTTAATTAATCAGAACGAAACGAACTAAAGTAGCAGTCTCAATCTAAATAATTTCTGTTTAATAGTCTTTCTTTGATTTTATGCTAAACGCTGATGTCTTCTGTTTTTTCTTTTTTCTTTTTCTTTTCTTTTTTCTTTTCTTTCTTTCTTTCTTTTACCGAACCGCAGAAAACAAAAATACCATCTTGAGTTAAAGAATTTCTGTTAAATAGTCTTTAATTGATTTTATGTTAAACGCCCATGTCTTTTTTTTTTTTTTTTTTAACCCATCCGCGGAACAAAAACCAAAATATTCACACAAAAAAAGAAAAAGAAAAAAACTTTTTTTTTCTCCCTAAAGTTAAAGAGTTTCTGTTAAATAGTCTTTAATTAATTTTATGTTAAGCACAGACTTTTTTTTGTTTTTTTTGTTTTTCCGACTCCGCAGAACTTGCACACCGGGTACTGTTTCACGTCTCCTGAATAATGTCGCACTCACAGAGAAGTCGTGGCCGATTAATATTCACTCAGTCGACTGCAACAAATTTCCCATCTTAATCTTCGCTGTCGGAGCTGCCAATTTGTTATGTGTAAGGGAAGCCGAGAGTGTTTAATTTTATTTGGTTCTTTTCTTCTTCACTTTGCTCTGTCTGTCTGTCTTCTGTCTGTCTGTCTCTGTCTCTGTCTCTGTCTCTGTCTCTGTCTCTCTCTGTCTCTCTCTCTCTCTCTCTCTCTCTCTCTCTCTCTCTCTCTCTCTCTCTCTCTTCTCTTCTGTGTGTGTGTGTCTGTCTGTCTGTCTCTCTCTGTCTCTGTCTCTGTCTCTGTCTCTGTCTCTGTCTCTCTCTCTGTCTGCTTCTTCTGTCTGTCTCTCTCTCTCTCTCTCTCTCTCTCTCTCTCTCTCTCTCTCTCTCTCTCTCTCTCTCTCTCTCTCTCTCTCTCTCTCCCTCTCGCTCATTCCCCCTCCCTCCCTCCACCCTCTCTCTCTCTCTCTTTTTATTACTTGTGATTTAGAGACGTGATTTTTAAGAATATTGTGTAGAAGAATTCTGAATGTGTGATTCGTCCTGAGGTGATCCTATGCTGTTGACTGGACGTTGAAATCCAGGAACCAACTCACTGTCACCATCTGTCTAAATCACTACGCCCTTGTATTGTGTATTTTTGCGGTGTTTTAAGAATCCAGATCGTCATATACATGAATTGCTCATTCGTCAACCGTTGTCAACACGAAATCCATTTTCCAAATGAGTTTGATCTCACTATCCTCCCTTGATTAATATGTAATCATCTATTGTGAAAACGATCTAGGACGTTTCTATTTGGTTTATGCACCCTTGACAATCCATTCGTAAATTGGTATGTTCACTTTTTTCCTCATCGTGTACCCTTTATGCCTATGACATCTGTGTAACATTCCCAAGTTTTCCATTCTTAATAATATGCAGAGCACTTACTTTAATCTGGACGCAAGAGAAACAGCTCTCTAAAAGAAGAAGAAGAAGAAGAAAGAAAGAAAGAAAGAGAAACAGAGACAGAGACAAAGAGACAGCCCCAAAACTATAAACTGAAAGAAATGAAAATCAAAAGTAAATAAATAAATAAATAAAATGAAGGGATGATGTATTAGTTTAATTTGTGCAACTGAACGAATATTCTACGTATACTAACGTCAAGAATTGTTAGATTTGTTTTGTTTTGTTTTTGTTTGTTTGTTCTTTTGTTTGTTGCATGACACAGCGGATTCGTTTTTCGGAGGTACTGCAGTGCTGGTTGATAAAAAGTAGAATCGTTTGGTGCAATGGACCGGATTCCCGTTCGGAATTGATTTTTTTTCAGACTCAGACCGTTTAATTAATTATCCTTGACTGATGGTTTTGTTTAAAAATCTGGGAAAGGAAACCGTCTGTTTGGCAGCTTAAATTATCCAGGTTTTACGCCTATTTTTTTTCCATCTCATAGATTTAAAAAAATCTAAAGTTTTAATGTTATTTGCACGCATTCCTCCGTAAACTTCGAACGCAGCAAACAAAAACAAAACAAAGCAAAACACACACACACACACACACACACACACACACACACACACACACACACACACACACACACACACACACACACACACACACACACACACACACACACACACACACACACACACACACACACACATACACACACACACAGCGCCGCGAGCTTGTAAATTTGTACGGAGTATAGCGCTATATAAGAGTTATTATTATTACACACACATAGACACACACGAACACACACACACACACACACACACACACACACACACACACACACACACACACACACACACACACACACACACACACACACACACACACACACACACACACACACACACACACACACACACACACTGATTTTTCTCTCTCCTATTTCAGGTATGTTTTATAGGCGAAGAGAACGTTGCTGTTTTTGTGGATTGTACAGTATAATGTATGATTGTGTACTGTACATTTGTATTATATATCTGAACTGGACGCATCATGTACACTTCAACTGCGTGTGTGGATTTCTTTTTCTTTTTCAATTTTTCCATAATAAATGTTGTACTGTGGAATGTGCGCATAATGATAATTATTAATTTTATGATAATAATTAATAACCATGTACAGCGTTTGATGAAATTGGGGCTGTGTAAAAGCAAACCAAAAATCATTTCCATAATTTATTGAAGCGTGTGCAATTTATCAATTTTTAGAGGTTTCGATTTTGATAATCCCCCTACCCCCCTCCCTTTTGTTGTTGTTGTTGTTGTTGTTGTTTGTTTTGTTTCTTTTTGTCTTATCCATCTCCCGTTTAATCCTGATGTTAAA
Organism: Alviniconcha marisindica; assembly: GCA_018857735.1. Lineage (NCBI taxonomy): Eukaryota > Metazoa > Mollusca > Gastropoda > Provannidae > Alviniconcha > Alviniconcha marisindica. Next base: position 115,202 of record JABMCL010000821.1, on the reverse strand, counting down.
CAGAATGAGCTTGCAGTCGATTCACATCAAATACGTGTTCAAAATTTAGGTTGATTTATATTTTCTTCTGAGATTTTATATATATATATATCCTTCTGAATTGCTTTTTTATATAATTTGAACGTATGCTACAAATTGAAGATAGTTTGTGTTTTGTTTTGTTTGTAGATTTGTTTTGTCTACGGGTATTCTGAAATTAGTA
>JABMCL010000821.1:107500-110000 GCA_018857735.1 Alviniconcha marisindica | reverse complement strand
AAAGAAGGAAAAAGAAAAGAAAAGCAGACAAGCGAACAACAACAACAACAACAACAACAACAACAACGACTAAATGACCGGAAGGAAATAGCAGCAGAACTAGGTGTAGAAGAGCAAGAGAGGAGACACTCAGGAGAGGGGATTCCAATGACAGCCATGAGATTCCAGACAGGAGGATGGCACCAGACATGTCCAGCTTCCCTTCCTAGCAACAGCATCAGTGGTGGTATAACTGGTAGTAGTAGCAGCAGCAGCAGTAGTAGTAGTAGTAGTAGTAGTAGTAGTAGTAGTAGTAGTAGTAGCAGCAGTAGTTGTAGTAGTAGTAGCAGCAGCAGCAGTAGTAGTAGTAGCAGTAATAGTAATAGTGGTAGTTGTAGTAGCAGCAGCAGTACGGTAGAAGCAGTAACAGTAGTAGTAGCAGCAGCAGCAGCAGTAGCAGCAGCAGCAGCAGTAGCAGTAGCAGTAATAGTAATAGTGGTAGTAGTAGCAGCAGCAGTAGTAATAATAATAGCAGCAACAGCTGCATAGTAGCAGTTGATATATAACTGTATCCCATTCAACTGTACGTAACCATCTAATGATGGTGATGATGATCTTCTTCTTCTTCTTCTTCTTCTTCTTCTTCTTCTTCTTCTTCTTCTTCTTCTTCTTCTTCTTCTTCTTCTTCTTCTTCTTCAGCGGTCTAGGATTTCCCTGAGACATCTAGCTTAATAACTTGATGGCATTGATGAAGTCTGTTGTCTTCTTTACCTGGTACTCATTATCCACAAAACCAGTAAGTAAGTAAGTAAGTTGGTGTTTTACGCCCAATCAGCCAGTGCGGTTATATCCGGGTGATCCACAAAACCAACCACCGCAGTTGCTTTAACCCCTTCACTACCATGTCATTTGAAAACGACAGATAAATGTGCCAATTTTGAAACCCTTAAGCCTTTTTGTTTTCTTCTTCGCACTGGCATGTGAAAAGATTTTCATCAAAACGCTTAGCATTGAAAATAGATGTTAGAGGACCGGAAAATATCCTGTTTCGTGCACGTCCATGCATCATGCCGACCGGAAATTTTACAGGCTGGGGCAGTGAAGGGGTTGGAATGTTGTTGTGTGCTGCATAGTTGTGTGGGGACTATCCTAAGCCACGATTGGCTACGTGCTTTAAGGCGTTTCTGCCCTCCAGAAAATAATGGAGATAAATCCTCCAAAGACGCGGGTGGGGGGTGGGGGGGGGGGGGGGGGTCTGTCAATGTGGCGCGGTTATACAAAAACGCACACTCCGAGCATCGCTTTCCGCACCTTCCGGCGGAAGGATGTCGTAGACCAGTGCTCGGAGTTTGACAAAAACGGTCACACGCGTGATCCTCTCAACCTGTGGAATACATTTGTCTGCGTATACTACTCGCAGAATCAACACACAAGGATGTACCTCTGGTGGAGTTTATGTTCCTTGTGTTTACTCGCATGCCAGGTGAGAGTTACCGTAGGCGACTCGGGTCTTTGTTGTTTGTGTTTGTGTGACGTCTTTCGAGGGCTAAGTAACTCAAATGTGTGTTCGATTTATAAACTCACGCTCAAGGACGTTTACACAGGCAGTGACACACGCAGGTGAATATGACAGCGAATGCAATCTTTATATTTCCAACATATGTGTAGATCACACCCATACTCATAATAATTAAGGTGTGCCAGTAATGTGTATTTGTATCAAAAGGACATGAAACGACCATATTTAAATGTAACTGTGTTATGTACAGCAGTCTGAGAGCGTGAATGAAAAGTATATTGTAATGGACGAATGCATACTCTTATGGGGAAAAGAAAAGAAGCCACGAGAGATGAGTTAAGAAGGAGAGAGAGTGAGAGAGAGAGAGAGAGAGAGGAGAGAGAGAGGGAGAGAGAGAGAGAGAGAGAGAGGGGGGGGGAGAAAAAGAAAAAAGAAACCATCCCTTGAGAGTTGATTCTGCACGAGCACCCTGAGACGAAGTACGTAAGCATGATGCTTAACGTCCACAGAAACCATAAGGCTTATTAGGGACGGGGAGAAGTTGGGGAGGGGGGGGGGGGGATATGGAGATTGGGGGAGAGGGAGATTATATACCTATCGCTACACTGTCACCACCAGAATGACTCCTGCATTAAAATGGTCAACGACGAGGGCCATTTTAACGTATCATAACTGTGAGGGACAAAGTCACAAGACAGTGTCCACAGACCACAACTTTTGAAGAGAAAGGAGAGCCGAAGCGGATTCGAACCGAGGTCCCTCTGCTTCCCAGCCTAACACCTTACCGCTGGGCCACACCGGCTGACACTCTGAGCCTCGTTCTGTTTCGGATTATATACACTTTTGCAAATAATTGGTCCCCCTCAGGTGTTCAGCAGTGTGGATGCTACAGCAACAGATACTTCTACCAAGACTGCAAGAGTAATCTATGAATCGACACATAAAATCGTTCTTTTCGGAAACTTCACACCGCGTATACGGGTACACCTTTTCATCTTTCCG
>JABMCL010000821.1:90000-92500 GCA_018857735.1 Alviniconcha marisindica | reverse complement strand
GCGACCTCTCGCGACTTATTGCGCGAAAGATTACAAAGCGCATTCACTCTAGCAAACCAGCTTCGCTAAATCGCCCAATAGCAAGCACTGGTCTACAAAGTAAAATGAGGTGGTTTGGGGGTGGGGAGGTGGGGGGTGGGAGTGGGGATGGGGGTCATAAGCTGTCTTATACGATTGTGTTAAGGTGCTCACGGAGGTTTCTCTTGAAGGAGCTTCTACCTATCTATCTACCAACCTAACTATCGATCTACTTTTCTATCTTCCTATCTAACGACCTACATTTCTACCTGCGATCCTACTTGCCAACGTACCTACCAACCGATCTGCCAACCTACCTACCAACCGACCTACCTACCACCTACATTTTTACCTACCTCGTCTTCTAACCACCTACCTACCAACCGATCTGCCGACCTATCTACCAACCGACCTATCTACCTACTTTTCTACCTACCTACCGACCTACTTTTCTCCCTACCGACCGATTTACTGTTTTAGCTACCCACCTACCGACCTCATCTTCTAACCACCTACCTACCTACCAACTGATCTGCCAACCTACCTACCAACCGACCTGCCTACCTACCTTTCTATCTACCGACCTACTTTTTGTATCTACCGACCGATCTACTGTTTTACCTACCCACCTACCGACCTCATGTTCTACCCACCTACCTACCTACCGACCTATTTTCCTGCCGACTTTCCTACCTACATTTCTACCTACCAACCTAGCTACGTACCGCAGGCTAGAAGCCTGACAGATAGGTTAGTTTGCTGTCGGGTCGTTCAGAACTGTATGTCAATTTGCTGTCGGGTCGATCACAACTCTAGGTCAGTTTGCTGTCGGGTCGTTCAGAACTGTAGGTCAGTTTGCTGTCGGGTCGATCACAACTGGTAGGTCAGTCTGCTGTTGGGTCGTTCAGAACTGACGCACTAGGTTGGCAGAAGACACCACCTTGCGTGGGTTGTTCAGAATGTTTATTACCTCCCCGATATTACTCTTCTCTTTTTCTTCTTATTTCAGCTGAGTCCACACAATGCATATCGATCGGGAGTGATGGGGAAGTTGGGGGTGGGGAGGGTGGGGGAGGGGGGTCTTGCGTGGAAAATATGCCGCTGTGTTAGGCAGTCAGTTGTAGTCATACGGTGCAATTGAAATGTTGTGACATCTTGTTAGTGATCTTCTGTGGCCTGGTTTTGCTGATGATCGTGATGTCTCGAGAACTGTGATCTGGCTTTTCACTTGTGATTTAGTGACTTCTGCTTGGAACCGGTGTAGATGAAGTTTGGCATTAGCATTCGAGAACATTTCCACTGGCTGGGAGCTGATATATATCTGATATATAATAATGATCTATGATAAATATGATATATGATAAATATCTGGTATGCCACAATGTCCTTCACTACTGTAAGTCTGTACAATGTGTGTGTGTGTGTGTGTGTGTGTGTGTGTGTGTGTGTGGTGGTGTGTGTGTGTGTGTGTGTGTGTGTGTGTGTGTGTGTGTGTGTGTGGTGGTGTGTGTGTGTGTGTGTGTGGTGTGTGTGTGTGTGTGTGTGTGTGTGTGTGTATGTGTGTGTGTGTATGTGTGTGTGTGTGTGTGTGTGTGTGTGTGTGTGTGTGTGTGTGTGTGTGTGTGTGTGTGTGTGTGTGTGTGTGTGTGTGTGTGTGTGTGTACGTTTTGTTCAGAATGCTTATCTCTCAAAAGATGACCCCAAATCGCGCCCCGAATCCAAATAGACAGACGATATGACAGGCCAAAGTCGTTGATTGGACTTTGAGCTTTCCCAAGACAAAACGGATTCCACTCCTAAACTGACGCCTCCATTCACACCACGAAACCGTGGAACCCCAAGTCGCAATCTGCGCCAATTGAGTTCCGCAATCATCAAATCAAATTAGCCAGCACATAACCTAATCTCCCGGGGTGATAAAATTCTCACCAACGCTCATTATGACGATGGTCAAATGGCGGACTAAACCTCGTCTATTCCGGGACCTTTTCTCTTCTCTCCGCGCCACGCGCGTCTCCCGGTCGGTCTCACGTCTCCCCGGTGACGAAGGGTCCCGTCTAAGCGTTCTGACAGGCGAGAGGAGATCGTCTAAGAGTGGGACACAGTCTGAATGAATGAATTCTAGTTCGGTCTGCGGGTTGTTGGCTTCTTCTTCTTCTTCTTTGTTCTTCTTCTTTGTTCTTCTCCTTTCGTCGTTGTCGTCGTCGTCCTCCTTGTTGTCGTTGTTGTTGCTGTTGTTGTCGTGTTGTTGTTTTTGTTGTTCTTCTTCTTCTTCTTCTTCTTCTTCTTCTTCTTCTTCTTCTTCTTCTTCTTCTTCTTCTTCTTCTTCTTCTTCTTCTTCTTCTATTTCCCCTCCTTTTTCTCTTCAGCCTCCTTCTTCCCATCCTACTTCTCCTTCTTTCTCCTTCTTCTTCTTCTCCTTCCTTCTTCTTCTTCTTCTTCTTCTTCTTCTTCTTCTTCTTCTTCTTCTTTCTTCTTCTCT
>JABMCL010000821.1:80000-85000 GCA_018857735.1 Alviniconcha marisindica | reverse complement strand
CGTTGGTAGTAGGCTATATACAAGTTTGGGGTTGAAATCCAGCAGTTAGCAGAGTGCAAATCTATCTCAACATTCATAGTTCATAGCAGGCAGATTTAGACAACGTGTGGCTAATAACATATTATTATTAATAGTAATAATAGGCAACTTTTGCAGAGCGCTATTCTGTGGTATACACAAACTCACTGCGCTTTATAACATTCTCTGATATTTTCTACGTTAAGTGAGAGAGAGAGAGAGAGAGAGAGAGAGAGAGAGAGAGAGAGAGAGAGAGAGAGAGAGAGAGAGAGAGAGAGAGAGAGAGAGAGAGAGAAAAAAAAATCGAAAGTGACAAGAAAGTGAAACGTTTGACAAATAACAATATAATGCATACACACAAGAAAAATAATGTACTTATGCCGTATGAGAAGCAGCAATAATCTCATTTGATGATGATGATTATTAGTATAGTAGTAGTAGTAGTAGTAGTATTAATAATAATAATAATAATAATAATAAGAAGAAGAAGAAGAAGAAGAAAAGAAGAAGAAGAAGAAGAAGAAGAAGAAGAAGAAGAATATTATGAGATTATGTAAGATCACGTTTTTATAAAGTAATATTATCTTCTTGACAGTTTCGGAGGTGAGGTGGTGGTGGGTTTGAAGGTTGCGGGGGAGACCAGCTATATTTTGAAATATAAGAATAAGAGAACCTTGTTGTTCATAATTATTACTTAATGAGTATAACTGGATTTTTGCCCTTCTGGGCAGCATCGACATAGGCTACATGTACTACGAACATAATGCACACAATAGTAGTGAAATGGCCCCTGTTACGAGTACAGTAGAAAGAAATATAACTGGATTTTTGCCCTTATGGGCAGCATCGACATAGGCTACATATACTACAAACATAATGCACACAAAAGCGTGAGCCGGCTTGGCCTAGCGGTAAGGCGTTAGGCTGGTAAGCGGAAGGACCTCGGTTCGATACCGCTTGGGCTCTCCTTTCTCTTCAAAAAGGTTGTGGTTTGTGGACACTGTCTTGTGACTTTGTCCATCACTTCCTACTGAAACATTAAATGGCTCTCATCGCTGCCCATCTTAATGCAGAAGTCATTCTGGTGGTGACAGTGTAGGATAGGTATATAATCTCCCTCTCCCCCCACCTCCACTCTCTCTCCCCCCTTCTCCCCGTCCCTAATAAGCCGTACGGTCTCTGTGGACGTTAAGCATCATGTTTACTTACTGCACACAAAAGTAGTGAAATGGCCCCTGTTACGAGTACAGTAGAATAAAACATCATCAAAGACGTTCAACCAAAACAACAAACAACGGCGTTAATTAGCCTTCGAAAGGCATCACACACAAAAAACTACCACAATAAAGACCCGAGTCATTTCGTACTCTCACACGACATGCGAATAAATACAATACCACAACACACTACATTCCATCATCTCGATCATCACATCATCATCATCATCAAAATTACACAGATAATGATGTACTTCACGATTGCGCATTTCTCCAAATTGAGCACAGCCCTTACAAAGCATCACAACACAAACATAGTCAAAAGAATCTTTTGTCAGCTTGCACACACACGCGACGCGCGCACTCCACGCACCACGCACCACGCACCACGACACCACACACACACACACACACACACACACACACACACACACACACACACACACCATCTCTGCTCTCGAAAATATATCACGATAGTATCCCGCAGGCGACATCGCACTCCACCACAACACACCTACGGCAACTGTCCCACTCCCACCACCCCCCTTCACAACAGACAAATCCCTGCTGCGACAGGCGCACAGACGCCCCACACTCAACACACAACACACACACAGCAACTCAACACACACACACACGACACGGTTGTGACCCGACCTTCCAGTGCTGGAAACGGTTTGGGGGTCGCTTAGAGGTGAACGGTCCAACACCTTCCCGAGGGATTAGAGAATATAGGGAAGGAGGGAGGGAGAAACCCACGGAAATTGTTTACCCCCCCGGACAAAAACAGGGGCGAAAGAGGATAGACACTAGACAGAGGAAGCAAGAAACACAAGAGCGTCCAGTGTGGAAAGGGAGAGTCGATGAGGGGAACGGTCCACACTGTCTTGGAGGGATAGAGAGAGAGAAGGAGGGAGGGAGAGACGGACAGACAGACAGACAGACAAAGAGATAGGCAGAGACAGAGAGAGACACAGAGAGACAGAGAGACAGAGAGAGAGGCACTCAGAGACAGACAGAGACAGAGAGGGAGGGAGAGACAGACAGACAGACAGACAAAGAGAGAGGCCGAGACAGAGAGACAGAGACAGAGAGAAGGAGGGAGAGACAGACAGACAGAGGGAGAGAGAAACACGCAGAGACAGAGAGGCACAGAGAGACAGAGAGGGAGGGAGGGAGAGACAGACAGACAGAGGGACAAAGAGAGAGAGAGAGACAGCGACGGAGAGAGCCACATGGAGAGAGAGAGAGAGAGAGAGAGAGAGAGAGAGAGAGAGAGAGAGAGAGAGAGAGAGAGAGAGAGAGAGAGAGAGAGAGAGAGAGAGTTTGTTTTGATTTATTTGTTGTACTACTTAGAGATGAATGCTCTCCTATTCCATGTTTCGTGAGAAAATGAGGCGGGGATTATATTGAAACAAAAGGTACAATGACTGGGTGAGAAAATCATGGCAATTAGAGTAAAACTATAACCTATCTGCATCTCACACACACACACACACACACACACACACACACACACACACACACACACACACACACACACACACACACACACACACACACACACACCACTCAGACACCACCACACACACACACACACACACACACACACACACACACACACACACACACACACACACACACACACCTCCTGTCTCTCTGCTCTGTCTGTCTGTCTGTCTGTCTGTCTGTCTGTCTGCTTCTGTCTGTCTGTCTTCTGTCTGCTCTCTCTTCTCTCTCTTCTTCTCTCTCTCTCTTCAACACACACACACACACACACACACACACACACACACACACACACACACACACACACACACACACACACACACACACACACACACACACACACACACACACACACACACCTCCCATCCTCCACCTCTCTCTCTCTCTCTCCCTCTCCTCACTCACACACGCACGCACGCACGCACCACGCACACCACACACACACCACCACACACACACCACACACCACACACACACACACACACACACACACACACACACACACACACACACACACACACACACACACACACACACACACGCGCGCGCGCGCGCGCGGACCCGACTGACACGAGCTATTTGATTTGCAGTAACAGATGTCTGCATTTCAGTGCAGAGAGTTGACGAAGATTAAACAGTTTGTCGTCAGCTAGAGCCGTTGAAATGACGTAGCCTAAGTGAAGTTGGGCCACTCTCTTTGAAATAGCTGCAAATAATTATCTTCTTATTGCCTATTTGAACCCGTGTGTGTTCAGTCCGTTGAAATCACTTTAGTTCAGGCTAAAGTGCAAACAGTAATGTCGAGGACGAAACTTGTTCATACAAGTAAGTTCACAACATGCCTATGAGTACCAGACACTTTTCAGTTTTGTATGTTTTCTCAGAAGAAGAAGAAGAAAAAAGTAATGATGATGATGATGTTGAAGATGATGATGATGATAATAATAACAGTAGTAGTAGTGGTAGTAGTAGTAGTGGTAGTAGTAGTAGTAGCAGTAGTAGTAGTAGTAGTAGTAGCAGCAGCAGCAGTAGTAGTAGTAGTAGCAGTAGTAGTAGTAGTAACAACAATAATAACAATTTTATTACTATTTTTACTGCTTTTTCAGTAACAGACACTGACTTAACATCGGTATGATTTTAGTGCAGAGTTTTGGAAAACATGGTGAACGACAATACGATAAGTTTGTTCTATCACACACACACACACACACACACACACACACACACACACCCCACAACACACACACACACACACACACACACACACAAACACACACACCACAAACACAACACACACAAACACACACACACACACACACAACACACACACACACACAACACAACACAAAACAACAACACACACACACACACAAACACACCAAAACACACAACACACACACACAACACTAAACACACACACACACACACACACACACACCACACACACACACACACACACACACACACACAATAATAGTAGTGAGATAATCTGGAAATAGCTAACAGCCCTTGGGACATATATATACAGAATTTAGTTTTTATAGGAGGCCTCCATGCTACAGGCGATGAAAATGCCTCGGAAATAATCACAATCTCAACCAACACGGACTGCGTGGTAACTTTTCGGCGCACAAGAGTTCATTCGTAGCTGAATCTTCATAGAGAAAATCAGACTGGGTAGAGTAATCTAATATTTAGCATCACGATTCTGTATTATGCTTATGTATTCTTCAAGTCACTGGACACCAAAACAACATAACAAAACAGCTGAACCAAAACATATAAGTGTCCTACATCTCATTTTTCACAGTTTACCTGTTGTCGAACTGCTCTTTTTAGCTTGAAAAATGGGCTTACCCCGAAAATTCGCTTGTGATGTTTTGTTGTAATAAATAGCGCTCTTTACAACTTTTTATTTTATTTTATTATTATTATGTGTTTAGACCTTATGTAAGCACCGTTCGAACACTGTCCCTACATCGCTCAGTAGTGAAACTGGGCGGTAATTGTTACGCTGTTCTTCATCTCTTTTTCTTGTGTCAGTCAGGCCATGCTGTTGCGGTTTTCCAGATAGACAGAAAAAACATTTTCGTTTACTGAAACAACGTTTGAAGCCGGGACTGAACATGTTGGGTGCACAGAAATAAGCCCACTTGCAGCTGTTAGTATTTGTTGTGTATTAAGTCTGAGCCTGTACCTTTACACCAAGTAACTTACTTACTTGCCTACTTGCTTGCTTGCTTGCTTGCTTGCTTG
>JABMCL010000821.1:65000-67500 GCA_018857735.1 Alviniconcha marisindica | reverse complement strand
GCTGCTGATGCTACTACTGCTGCTACTATGACTACTACTGATGATGATGATGATAATGATGATACTACTACTACTACTACTACTAAGAAGAAGAAGAAGAAGAAGAGTGTTTTGGGGGCGGGCCCTTAAAAAAAACTCCACCGAAACCCCTAGGGGGGAAAAAAAAAAACTAAAATGTACAACAATTAAATCCCAAAGAGAAAAAGGAAACCTGTCCCAAAAAAAAAAGGAAAACGTGCCGAAAACCCACAACAAAACACACACACACACACACACGCACCACCACCCCCCCGACGCACGCACGCACACGCACGCACGCACACACCCCGCCGCACATCGGCGACCGAAACAACACAAAAACACCATACATACATCCAACACTCTAACAAACTTCATAGCATGAAAAATACTTGACTAGAACAGCCATAGCGAACAGTAAACACGGAAAGAACCCTAAAACGAACATCGTTCAGGAAAAAAGGCCATAGCGACACAGTCACAAAAAAGGGCCCCAAAGGGGAAACCCCGGGATTGGGGCCCAACAACATTCAAAAAGGGGGGCATACGGGGGGGGTGGGGGGAAAAAAAAAAGGGGAAAAGGGAAAGGGAAAAGGGGGGAAGGGGTGGGGGGGGGGGGGAGGGGGGGTGGCCACAAAAACATCAAACGATACGAAAGAAAGGAGAGAGAGACGGGGGGGGGGGGGGGAGGGGGGGGGAAGGGACACACCCCCCAAAACCCAAGGAACAGCAATACGGAGAGAGAGAAGGGGGGGGGGGTGGGGGGGGAAACCCAAAAAACAAAACGATACAGCCGATGGTAAAAAAACAGACAACAACTCGGGGTGGGGGGGGTAAAGGGGGGAGTGGGGGGGGGGGCCACACAAAACAGCCCCAAACAAGCAAAACAGGGAAGAGAGAGGGGGGGGGGGGCACACAAAAAAACGGCGCTAAAATACGCAATACGGGAGAGAGAGAGAGAGGGGGGCAACAAAAAAACAGCGGAAACGAAAAGGGAAACGGAGAGGGGGGGGGGGGGGCACACCAAAAACAGCGAAAAAAAACGGGGGGAAAAAAAGGGGAAAGAGAGAGAGAGAAAAGGAGAGGGGGAGGGGGGGGCCCCCAAAAAAACAGCTCTAACGATACAGCCGATACAGTAAATAGAATGCCATAGCTCAAATAACCCGGAGGGGAAGGGGGGGGGGGGGGGGGGGAGAGAGAGGAGGGGTGGTGGTTGGGGGCTCACATAAAAACAGCGCTAACGATACAGTTCGATTCAGTGAATAAAAAGACCATAGCGATACAGCTGGAGCATAAACGCTCCTACAGGGGTTTGATGGGCCACCCATTAAACGTGTGTGGCTTTTTATTCTTCGGGGTGGTTTCAAAGCTCCCACTGTTTTCATGCTAATGACCCGTCGCGATCGATAACTCGGCAACGTTTTTTTTTTTTTTTTTTACCGATTACTTCCCTTGACTGGCGCGAATCGTACACCGCTCGCTCGAGATGCGGATACTGCTCTTTTGGAAGTTTAAAAAAATAATCTGGTCGCCTTCCATTTTCGGAGAAAAGTGTTTTGGTATGGTTTGATTTGGCTACAGGCGAGATGTGTTGGTGGAACGACTGGCGTGGACTGAGTTTTACCGCTGTCGGGAAAAAGAGAGATTAGAGCTTACACATACACACGCGTGCGTGCGCGGGTACGCACACATGCATGCACGCGCGCACGCGCCCCACTGCGCGCGCTCACTCACTCACACAAACACACAACCGCGCGCGCGCGACGCACTCATGCAAACACATCACACCACGCACCCTGCACCCCCCAACACCCCCACACACACACACACACACACACACACACACACACACACACACACACACACACCAAAAAAAATAATTTATCCACAAACCAAAAAAAAACAACCCAACCCCCCCCCCCCAACCCTGGCCTGAACCACCCCCTCCATTCTTTTCTTCTTTTTTTCTTTTTGGGGTTGTTTTACGTCAACAGAGACCGTAGACTATTAGGGACGGGACCCAGGCGCCACTCACTTTCACACACTTCTTTAACCTCTTCTTCTTCAAATGTTGTTTATGTCCACAGAGACCATGGATATTGGACGGGGAACCCAGGATGGCCACCTCGACTTTCACATAGCTCCTGAGCTCTGAACCATCCAAAATCTTCTGCCATGCTGCTTTTCGTCCACAGAGACCATAAAGACTATTAATGACAGGGAACCCAAAACGTCCACCTCAACTTTCACACAGTTCCTGGGCTTTGAGTGCTTGTTCTGCAATGTTGCTTTACGTCCACAGAGACGATTTCTTTCAATATTGCTTTATGTCCACTGAGACGATTTCTTCAAATGTTGCTTTACGCCCACAGAGACCATAAGGACTATTAGAGACGGGAAACCCAGAACGTCCACCTCGACTTTCACACAGCTCTTGAGCTCTGAACCACCCAAAATCTTCTTTTTGGAATGTCGCTTTACA
>JABMCL010000821.1:50000-52500 GCA_018857735.1 Alviniconcha marisindica | reverse complement strand
AAGCCGACAGGGACTTGAAATATGACAAGTCTCGAGCTTTTTTGTTTTGTTTTTTGAGGGAGGATTCTTTTCTTTTAGTTTATATATATATATACACATACATATATAATTTTATTTTTTGTGTGTCGTTACTTTGGCGCGGAACACATCCGACTGCTATTGGAAACATGAGCTGCTTATTTAATCTGGTCTATATCCCATATGAGCACATGCTGACAGAGAAATACAGTACTTTATGGTCGGCATGAATACTGCCGTGCAGTGACGCCTGTAGACTATGGTTACAGTTACACTGAGCAATCCGAAGCGGACATTTTGGGGTTACAGTCAGTCAGTCGTAGCAACTAGTCATAGCCGTCACACACACACACACACACACACACACACACACACACGCACGCACGCACGCACACACACACACACGCACACACGCACACGCACACACACACACACACACACACACCCGCGCGCGCAGCGCACGCACACACACACACACACACACACACACACACACACACACACACACACCACACACACGCACACACAACACCGACAACACACCTCCCCCTACACACACACACACACACAACACACACATTCACACCCCACGCTCCCCCCTTCCGTCCCACATCTTCTCTGTCTCTGTCTCTCCGTCTCTGTCTCTCTCTGTCTCGCTCTGTCTCTCTCTGTCTCTCTGTCTCTGTCTCTGTCTCTCTCTCTCTCTCTCTCTCTCTCTCTCTCTCACATCCACACACACACACACACACACACCACCCCATGACAATGCAATAATTTGCGACGCTATGCATGACGCCGCCGACAGAGTCACTCACACTTGACCGGAAACTCATCCATAGTAACACGGGCAGACGACAGACAGACAGCGTGCGAAAACGCGGGAAAGGCCGCACGGAGAACACGGCGGAAAAGCGAACACACACTGACTCAGTCGAGAGAACTAGGACTGAAAGCGAGAGTGGCTGGCGAGGGTTTCGTCTCAACTAAGCAGAAGGTAAACAAATCTGGCCACGGGCGGAGCGAACAGAAGGGGAGGGGAGATAGCGACCAAACAGACAGGTCTCGGGCTACAGAGGCAAAAGCTGGGCGCTGTTATCTCGCTCCTCCCTCTCGCCCGAGGCGACCGGAGCGCGTGAGATCGTAATTGGCCATTCTCTATTTCTCCATCCGTCATGTCGTCTGCTACTCCCGTCCCGAGAATCGAGCGCTTCGATTGGCGGATCGCGTCACGTGGTTAGGGCACGGCCGAAAGCCTGTCAGCCGAGGCGAGTAATTTAGCTTCATTTATTTCAGATTTATCTCGCCATCGACAGCTAATTTGTGTGCGGGGCTCATTGAGTGTGCTGCGTTAAAGCTTCTGACTTGTGGAACGGCCTGAGATTATGAATTCGGAGGGCGAGTACACGCTCTGTAACCTGGACACTCACTCCTACGCCAACTCTTTCACCAACCCGGACCTCTCCAACACGATCTTCGCTAACTCTCCGCACCCCGGGTACCAAGGCCTCGGCCATGCCACCGCCTCCCCCCACCGGTCGCTGGACACTGGTCAGTCCGGGTACCACGTGCACGGCGGCTACGGCGGAAACCACGGAGCCGACGCCGGCGCGGGTTTGGCAGGCAACGGAGGGCCCGAGCTTCCTCTGGCGACGGCCCCCCAGCAGTTAGGGGGGTACCCCATCAACACCTCGGCCCTGAGAGCCGCGGCCACCCGGCATCATGCCAGCGCATCTCCTTACGGCCACCTGCCGGACCTGGCGCTGGCCACCGCCTCGGACTGCTACATGAACGGCGCCGGAGGGGTCAACGGCAGCCACCATCTCAACGTCTCCCACCACAACGGTCAGGGCATGTGCATGGATATTTCCTCGGCTGGGATGAGGGCGTCCTCGTACCCGTGCCCACCCGACGTGGTGCGTGGCACCTCCACCCCGACCAGCGCCTACCTGCAGACGGTCACCACCTCCCCCATCAAATCGGAGGGGTGCGGTGGTGGTGGGGGTGCGGGGGGTGGGGTCCAGGGACTTCACAACAAGCCGTTCCGGTGGATGACTATCAAACGTAATGCGGCGAAACCAGGTGAGTTCAGTGATTGATAATAAACTGGTGTCTTACTGTTAGAGGGTCGTTATTCCGCCTACTCGAGTATTAATAATAAACTGGTGTCTTAGAGGGTCCCTATTCCACCTACTCGAATATTAATAGTAAACTGGTGTCTTACTGTTCGAGGGTCGTTATTCCACCTACTCGAGTATTAATAGTAAACTGGTGTCTTACTCTTAGAGGGTCGTTATTCCACCTACTCGAGTATTAATAATAAACTGGTGTCTTAGAGGGTCGTTATTCCACCTACTCGAGTATTAATAATAAACTGGTGTCTTAGAGGGTCCCTATTCCACCTACTCGAATATTAATAGTAAACTGGTGTCTTACTGTTCGAGGGTCGTTATTCCACCTACTCGAGTATTAATAGTAAACTGGT
>JABMCL010000821.1:25000-30000 GCA_018857735.1 Alviniconcha marisindica | reverse complement strand
TGATGCAATGTGTGAGCCGGTGTGGCCCAGCGGTAAAGGCGTCAGGCTGGTAAGCAGAAGGGCCTCGGCTCGATTCCGCTTCGGCTCTCCCTACCCTCCAAAAAGGTTGTGGTTTGTGAACACCCTCTTGTGACTTTGTCCCTCACAATTAATGAAACATTACAATGGTTCTCATCGCTGCCCACCTTTAATGCAGGGTCGTGACAGTGCAGCGATAGATATATAATCTTCCTACTTCCTCCCTTCCTCTTCGCTCATCTCCGTTCGCCCGTCCCTGATAAGCCTTATGGTTTCTGTGGACGTGAAGCACCATGAAACAATTGATGCAATGTTCGTTCGGCCTTCGTTACACTTGTTCAACAACGAGTTGTCCCCGGAGAGGTCCTAGCGGAGACGAAGATCCAGAAAGTGTGCGTGTGTGTGGGGGGGGGTTTTTGGGGGGGGGGGGGGGGAGATATGCTTAACCCCTACACTGTCACCACAGAATAATTTCTGCAAACATGGGCAGCGATGAGAGCCATCCAGTTAACTCGAGTACTTCTTTATGCCATTCAAAGGAAAACGTGGGTGCCGCACGTGAGTTACAAAGAAAGAAAGAAACAATTTCCACATGTGTAATAAATACCTTTGTATTTGCTCGCATGCCTTTGAGGGTTATCGTAGGCGACTCGGGTCTTTGTTGCTGTGTCAGTGTATGACGTCTTTCGGGCGCTAAGTAACTCCCCTGGATGTTGACCACAGTCTAGTTCCTCGTGTGAAGACAGAGAAGCTTGCAGGAACCGCCTGCTTTCTGGTCATGCTCTTAGAAATTTGCTCATGCCGTTGGAAATCGAAACGTTGGCAAGATTTATAAATATTACTAGATTACAATAGGCAAACTCCAAATCTCTCTCTCTCTCTCTCTCTCTCTCTCTCTCTCTCTCTCTCTCTCTCTCTCTCTCTCTCCCCCTCTTTCTTCCTCTCCCCCCCCCCCTCTCCCCCTTTTCTCTCTCTTTCTCTCTCTCCCCCCCCCCTCTCTCTCCCCCCCCTCTCTCTCTCTCTCGATGAATATATAATTATTGATAGAGATTGCATTAGCCCATTGCAGATTTGGCTGAAGATGTCATTGAATGTACATTTTGAGTTTTGTGAGTCTCTTGTTCCCCCATTGAAAGGGGCTGTTTGCCTATTCAATCAAATATGTCAGTGTCAGTGTCAGTGGGGCAGTGTATCTCTCTTCTTCTCTCTCTCTCTCTCTCTCTCTCTCTCTTCTTTTCTCTCTCTCTGTTCTCTTTTGGGGTGTGTCTTCTCTCTCTCTGTCTCTCTTCTTGCTCTTCTCTCTCTCTCTCTCTCTTCTCTTCTCTCTCTCTCTCTCTCTCTCTCTCTCTTCTCTCTCTCTCTCTTCTCTGCGTGTCTGTCTTGTTCTCTTTTTCTGTCTCTCTGTCTTGTTGTTGTGTCGTTTTGTGTTGTTGTTGTCGTCTGGTCTGTCTGTCTGTCTTCCTCTTCTTCTTTCTTCTTTTCTTTTCTTCTCTTTTTCCGCTTCTTCTCTCCGTTTTTTGCTGTGTTGTTGTGTTGTGTGTGTGTGTGTGTGTGTGTGTGTGTGTGTGTGTGTGTGTGTGTGTGTGTGTGTCTCTCTCTCTCTCTCTCTCTCTCTCTCTCGTTTTTCACCCTCCTTTCTCGGTCATTCGTTCTAAGGTACCCTACGCGGTTGACGGGACGTTAAGATCCAAGAACTAACTTATCGGTCATAGCAGGGCGACTCTAAGAGAATACTTAAAATGTCAGACACGCTGATAGTAGGATTGGGTAGCGCGCGCCATAGGGGTGTGACATATTCGGGTCATTGGATGTTGGAGAGAGAGAGAGAGAGAGAGAGAGGAGAGAGAGAGAGACGAGGGTTAACTGAAGGGTTTGTGGGAAGCTACAATGCAAATTATATGTATAAAACACACACACACACACACACACACACACCCCACACAAACCACACACACAATACAAACAAAACAATACACAAAATTTCAATTGCAAACAGTGCCGAGAATTTGTTCCAGTCACTATTTACAAATAGAAAAATAAAAAGCAAACAGAAAAAATTAATCCCCGCACCCCAAAAAAAAGCGAACCCCACACACAACAACACAAAAACCCCCAACCACACACCACCACCACCACCCCCACCCCACCCCGCCGACGAGCAAAAAAAATCAACAAACACACACAACAACAGCTACATCATCAACAATAACAACAGCAACATCAACAACAACTGCAACTCAACAAAAACAGCAAACCCAGCACCAGAAAAACTCAGAAAAGAAGACGACGAAATAAAAATCGACCTTTTTCTGCAGCATCTTGCAAGCTATTGTTTCAAAGGGTGTTTTTCCATCTGTGACAGACGCGTGCATTTTGCACGTGGGTGCCTCACTCCGGCGCATAATTGGCACGTGCCTTCATTGTCAGGCTGCAGGGCGCTAATCGATGATTGTTTATCGGTCACTGATCAAAGGAAACCAACACACGACTTTGAGAACACCTGTTAGGCAACCCTTCGTTCACCTGATTGTTCTTTCTCAAAGTGCAGTCTTTATGATTATTTTGATAGCATTTTGATAGGCCCTTTTTGGTTTGTTTTTGTTTCTTGTTGTTTGTTTGTGTGTGTGTGTGTGTGCGTGTGTGTGTGTGTGTGTGTGTGTGTTTTTTTTGGGGGAGTGGGTGTTTGTTTTGTTTGTTGTTCTTTTGTTTTTTGTGTGTTGTGTGTGTGTGTGTGTGTGTGTGTGTGTGTGTGTGTGTGTGTGTGTGTGTGTGTGTGTGTGTGTGTTTTCAGCGAGAAACGGTTATATTTTACATCAGTTTTGCAGGTATTGTATACAAATAGTTCCAGGGAGTTGTAGTATGGATTAGTACTTTTAGTCTTGGCGTTTGTCAGTTCGAATGAACCAGAAGGGAATCAGTGAGAAACGTGATCGTTATTATTACAACGTTAAAATAACTCTTCTTTGAATTGCTTCTCTCTCTCTCTCTCTCTCTCTCTCTCTCTCTCTCTCTCTCTCTCTCTCTCTCTCTCTCTCTCTCTCTCTTCCTCTCTCTCTCCCCCCTCTTTCTTCTCTTTTTTGTCTCTCTCTGTTTTGGGTTCTTACCCTTTGCCCCCAAAAAAACCCAACAACAACAACAACAACACCCTCCCAAAACAAAAAAACAAACAAATAAAAATAACAAAAACAACAAACCGCTTGTTTTACATACCTCAGAAGCAAATAAAAAATATAAAAAAACAAATAAAAAACCGCCCATTTATTGACAGCAAAAGAAAAACAGAAACAAATGACGTCAAACACGTGAGCCATAAGGTCTGGCCAAAGTTGATTAAGTACGGAAATGAACGCAAGCAAAGAATTATGACCGACGTTATTTGTAATCTCCATTTCACACTGCCTCCATAAGTAATACTTGTGAAGTCAATAACGTTGCTGTCATTTTGTGGTTCTGATGTGCTGCTTCATGTTCATTAAGTGAAATTCATATTTTGTTGTATTATTACAACATTTCTTATAACGTTGGTCTCTTATAACATACATATCAACACACATCATGATATCCATCACAACTTTGATCATTTTCCATAAGCGATGTTATTGATGATGACGAAGATGACACCAGATATCATCTTCATCATCACCAATATCGCCCCGACATAACCGCACTGGTTGATTGGGCGTAAAACCCCAATTTACTTACATCATCAATAACATCGCTACCATCATTGTTGATTAGGGGGAACCCCCTTTTTTTTATTTTTTTTTTTAATGGACAAGTACTTAAGACGATCGGAAATTCTCCATTATTGGTATAATGGAACAGACAGAATGAATTGGCTAATGACTAAACAATAAAGAGAAAAGGAAGAAGGGGAGGGGGGTGGGGAGGCGGGATACGAACACATTTAAACAGTGCACAAATGAATGCAAAGGTGAAATTTCCATAAGAACGAACGAAAAAAGCAACCACAAAACAAAGAAAACTCTTCTGTGATTAAGGCGAACGTCTTATTGCAGGGATTTGACGAGATGAGTGGCTAGGGGGAAGTGAGATGATTATTCTCACGATGATTCAGATTATTCCCAGTGCAATTGCAGAAATATTCTGGCTTTGGCTTTTGCTGCGTTGCTTTTGCGACGAAGAAAGGGGGGGGAGAGAGAGAGAGAGAGAGAGATTTGTATTTCTTCTTTTCTGTAGCATACTGTTTTTGTTTTGTTTATTTATTTACTTTTTTAATTTATTTTTTTAAACTTTGTTCAAATCTGCTTTTTGTTTTGATTAATTTTTTTGTTTTGTTTTGTCTGTTTGTTTCTTGGTGACGTTTGAAATCACATTCACTGCTTTTAAATTTATTTTGTTTGCTTTTGCTTTCCTTGCCGTTTTAGTACTAACCCTTCCTTCTTTCTTTCTTCTTATTAAAAACAAAAAAGGCTTCAATTTTGTTTCTTTCTAAGAGAGAGAGAGAGAGAGAGAGTACTAACCTTTTCTCCTTTCTTTATCTATTATTGCAGTTTTAATTTATTTCCAAGAAGAGAGAGAGAGAGAGAGAGAGAGAGAGAGAGAGAGAGAGAGAGAGAGAGAATGGAAATTATCCAATGAATTTTAAGCTTTCCTTTAAAAACAAACAAAACCCGCGTTTTGTTTTAACCGATGGCTGTGCAGTTTGGTAATGAATTTAAAATTAAAAAAAAAAAAAAAAAAAAAAAAGGAAAATCATCATCATCAACAACAACGAAATCAAGCATTAGGATGAGTAAAAGCACAATCAGCTAATGCGAAAGAAGTCGGTCAAAAAACAGATAACTCCGCTGCAGAGTTAGCTTCTTCTTCTTCTTTTTCTTTGTGTGAGGCAGCCACCATCCAGTGAGCAGAAAACTACTCGGAGATTTTGCTGCACTTGTTTGTTGCCCTTTGTTGTATTTCTGGGCTTATTGTCTAAAATCTGATATATTTGTTGATTGTGTGCTGCCTTTTCTTCT
>JABMCL010000821.1:7500-20000 GCA_018857735.1 Alviniconcha marisindica | reverse complement strand
ATCTTAAATTGCTGAGCTGCAATTCCACACTGAACATCACCACCACCAACACCACCAACACCAACACCACCACCACCACCAACACCACCAACCAACAACCAAACCATAACGAAAACACACAACCCCACGAGAAACAGGATTTCGCTTTTTCAAGACTGAAGCTGTTCTTAAAAAAAAAAAAAACACAGAAAAAAAACACAGAAAAAAACACACTTAAGGGCGTTGGTCGCAAAGACCGCGCCGACGTAGGAATCCCGCGGCTGCTGTACAGGTAGATGTTTCTGTCTCCAGTCCCGCGGCGTCAGCAGCAGGCGTACCTGGCTCACCTCTGGCGTGGCACTTTTACAAGACCCAGATTAGCTAGACAACGACAGGCATAGGCGACGTTAGACAAGACACACGGAGCAAGGGAGGGTGGAGAGGGTGTGTGTGTGGGGGGGTGGTGGTGGGGGGAAGGGGGGAAGGGGGGGGGTTTGGGGTGGGGAAGGGGGGGAGAGAAGGGGGCTGGGGCGGCGTTAGAGGAATGGGGGGGGTGGGGTGGGGGGGGGGGGGTGGGGGTGGGTGGGGGGGGGAGAGAGAGAAGAAGAAGAAGAAGAGAAGAAGAGGGGGCGGGGCAGACAGCCCCGGGGGACAGACAGACAGGAGGGAGGCAGGCAGGCGGGCGGCAGAGAAAACAGAGACAGGAAAAAGAGGGGCGGGATTGGGGGGGGGGGTAAGGGGGAGAAGAGGTGTGAGAGAAAGAGGCGGGGGTTAGTGTTGGGGGGGGGGGGAGGGGGGGGAGGTGGGGGGGGGGGGGGGGGGTAGGTTGGGGCCCGGGGAGAGCGGGCTATATGTTTCTCAGGCTTTCACTTTTTTGGGAGTGCCGCCCCCGTTTACTATTTCCTTCACGGATTTTCCGCCTTTTCTTCTTCTTTTTTTTTTCTTTCTTTCTTTCTTCCTTTCCCTTTTTCTCTTCTTCTTCTTCTTTTTTCTTCTTCTTCTTCTTCTTCTTCTTCTTCTTTTTTCTTTTTTTTCTTTTTTTTCTTTTTCCTTTTTTCTTCTTTTTTTCTTTCTTTTCTTCTCTTCCTTCTTCTTTCCTTCCCCTTCTTTCTTCTTTCTTTCTTTCTTTCTTTTTTCTTTTCTTCTTCTTCTTCTTTTCTTCTTTTTTCTTCTTTTCTTTTTCTTTCTTTCTTTCTTTTTTTTCTTCTTTCTTTTTTTTTCTTTCTTTTTTTCTTTTTTTTCTTTTCTCTTTTTTCTTCTTTTCTTTTTTCTTCTTCTTCTTTTTCTTCTTTTTCTTCTTCTTCTTCTTCTTCTTCTTCTTCTTTTTTCTTTTTTCCCTTTTCTTCTTTTTTCTTTCTTTTTTTTTCTTTTTTCTTTTTCTTCTTCTTTTTCTTCTTCTCCTCTTTAATACATTATTTCTTTTGTTTGTTTTTGTTTCTTTCCGCTTATTTTGTAAAAAAATGGGTTTCTTAACCGTTTTCTTCAAGTATACTCAAGCTGAGAAGTAAAGTCGTAGCACTGTTTTAAAGCGATGTATCTCTCTCTCTTTTAAAAATTAACGCACATCTACACTGTCTACAGATCGGAGGTTTATTGGTTGTTGTGGTATATATAAGATGTATACTATTAAACGCCACATCACACGGGAGACAATGTCAACACACGTAAAAACGGCGAGATTTTTGTTCGTTTGTTTGTTTGTTTGTTGTTGTTGTTGTTTTGCCAACTGGCCGAATGCGAGAAGACATGTACTGCATTAGAATGCAAAAATTGTAACTATCAAGTGTCGATGCATTGATGTTAATTATTGTTATTGTTTCATGATTCTAGCCCGGCTATATTCACACACACACACACACACACACACACACACACACACACACACACACACACACACACACACACACACACTCAAACACACACACACACACACACACACACACACACACACACACACACACACACACACACTCACACTCACACACACACACACACACACACACACACACACACACACCAAACACACACGCACTGACACTCACACCACACACACACACACACACACACACCACACGCACACCACACCAAACACACACACACACACACACACACGACACACACACACACACACACACACACACACACACACACAACACACACACACACACACACACACACACACACACACACACAACACACAAACACACACACCAAACACATCAACACACACAACAAACACACACACACACACACACACACACACACACACACACACACACCACACACACACATACTCTCTCTCCTCACACACACACACACTCAAACACACACACACACACACACACACACACACACACACACACACACACACACACACACACACACACGAGTAAAGCGCAGACGTCGAGAACAGCGCTGTAGCCGCCGCTGTGAACCGCTTAGGGCTCATCTCGTGATGAGGCGCTCAACAGTTACGAATAAATAAAAACAGCAACTCTGCCTCTCGACGGAAGCTGCTCTCCGAGCCAGCACACTCGCACGAAGCAGCTTGTTAGGTCGTTCACACGACTCCTCACCCCAAAACCCACGCCGGTTCTGTTTAATCCCTCTCTCATTCGATTCACTCCCCCGCTGCCCCTCTCTTAACTCAGGGGTTTGTATATACCCTACTTATTTTATGGTTTCCCCGGCTTGCGGACACCGGTCGGAGCGTTGAGTACAAAGTTGACGGGGAAAACGACAATGACAGACACGGCACTCACCCTACGAAAAAGGCTGTGCAGGGGATTTTTATGCCTTCGTTTCGTTCTTAACTCTTGTGTTGGAAATTAGTCGGGGTTTTTGTCTCGTTTTTGTGGGGGGTGTGTGTGTGAGTGTGTGTGGTGTGTGTGTGTGTGTGTGGTGTGTGTGGGGGTGGTGGGGGTGTGTTGTGGGTGTGTGTGTGTGTGGTGTGTGGTGTGTTTGTGTGTGTTGTGTGTTGTGTGTGTTGTGTGTGTGTTGTGTGTGTGTGTGGGGGTGTGTGTGTGTGTGTTGTGTGTGTGTGTGTGGTTGTGTGTGTGTGTGTGTTGTGTTTGTTGTGTGTGTGTTGTTCTTTTGTTGTTCTTGTTGGGATGGGTTTTTTGCTTTTTGTTTTTTTTGTTTTTTTTTTTTTTTTTTTTTTTTGGTTTTTTTTTTTTGGTTGGGTTTCCCTTTGTTTTCTTTTATCTTTTAGTTTTTTTTTTCCCCTATATCTGCTTTGGGGGTTTTATTCAGTTTTCATTTAGTTTTTAACCACAAGGCACAGAGACACAGATACACAGACACACGTATAACACCGCACGCACGCCGCACGCGCGCGCCCCCCTGTCACCACACACACACACACAACACACACACACACACCACAACACACACACACACACACACGCACACACGCACGCCGCACGCACGCACGCAGCACCACAAACACACTGTCACACAACACACACACACCCCCCACACACAAACAAAAAAAAGCACAACCCCCCCCCCCCCCCCCCCCACCCCCACACACACCCCCATTTTGGGCTTAACATTTTTTTTCATTCATTCACAAAAAAAAACAATAAACTTTTAAGACAACACAACTACAGATCACCCACCATAGCATGGCTTTACGCAGGATTATTTTCTTCAAGTTGTTTTAAACATATGTACTCGAATGCATATAAATCATTGGCCCAAAATGGAAACTTTGCTACCGGCAATTCAGGTTGTTTTCCCCTTAAAAGCCAGTCACGGTGTCCATACAAACTACTTCCTATTAAGCCTTGGCGAAGTAAAAGTGAATAATTCATTAGTTTGGGCAATACGAAGGCGTTGACTATTAAAAAAAAAAAAAACCCCAAAAAGGCGTGAAATTGTACCATCACTTTCGCTCTCTCGAGTGTTTCATTAGCATGCTCTTGTTGACAGCCGACAAGGTAGAGAGTGTGGAACGTCGCCGTTGGTAATAATTTACAAGAGCTCCGGATCTGTCTTCAGTACTGTGGTATCCTTTGTATCTCTGAACCATCCATTCCTCCTCACAGAGACAAAGAGAGAGACATGCGCTTACAGACTGACGCACAGACAGACAGACAGAAAACAGACACACACACACACACCACCACACACACCCAAACACACACACACACACCCCACACACACACCCCAAAACACACACAAAACGCGCGCGCACACAAACCACACAAACACACACACA
The DNA here is from genome assembly GCA_018857735.1 of Alviniconcha marisindica. Taxonomy (NCBI): domain Eukaryota; kingdom Metazoa; phylum Mollusca; class Gastropoda; family Provannidae; genus Alviniconcha; species Alviniconcha marisindica. The sequence continues at coordinate 15,799 of JABMCL010000821.1, read as the reverse complement.
CACACACCCCCAACAAAACACAAAACACACACACTACACACACACACAACCCCCCCACACCACACCCCAAACACACAACACACACAAACACACACCCCACAAACACACACACACAACACACACACCACACACAACCACACAAAAAAACACAAAAACAAAAAGAGCTCGGATCTGTCTTCAGTACTGTGGTATCCTTTCTATCTTTGAATCATCCACTTCTCCTCACAGAGCGAAATAGGGAACCGCGCAGCAGACGCAGACAGACAACAGACAACAAAAACACCACACCACCACACACACACAACACAACACACCACGCCGCACGCACGCACGCACGCACGCACGCACCAGCCCCCGACGCACGCACGCACCCCACGCACGCACACACACACAAGAGCACGAAAACCCCTTTTGAAAATTTTCCTATCTTGCTCGGTTTGAAAAATGCGATGCTAATGGGGCTTAAATAAATGTCCTCCGACGTCGAGCTGACGTGTTAGGGACTCGGGGTTTGAAAACGACCCTGAATATTTTTTTAACACGGGAAAACGAAAGAAGGGGTTTTAAGGAAAAGAAACTCAACAAAAGGAGAGAGAGAGAGAGGGGGGGGAAAAAAGGGAAGAGAGAGGGGGGGGGGGGGGGAGAGAAAGAGGAGGGAGGAGGGGAAGAGAGAGAGAGAGAGAAGAGGAGAGAAGGAGAGACACACAAACACCACACACAAACCCCCCACACACACACACACAACCACCCCCACACACAACACCCCACAACACAAGACGAGACAACAGACGAGACGTGACAAAAAGGGGGAGGGGAAAAGAGAGAAAAAAAACAAAAAAGACGTATCAAAGACAGAGCAGACAGACAGTAGAACAGAGAGAGAGAGAAAAAGAACAAGACGGGGGGGAAGGAGAGAGAGGAGAAAGGGAGAGAGAGAGAGAGAGAGAGGAGAGAGAGAGAGAGAGAGAGAGAGAGAGAGAGAGAGAGAGGAGAGAGAGAGAGACAGAGACAGAGACAGACAGAACAGACAGACAGACAGACAGACAGAGACACAGAACAGAGGACAGAGAAAAGAGAGACAACAGAGACACACAGAGAGACAGAGAAGACAGACAAACCACAACAACACACACCCACACAAAACACACACACCACACACACACACACACACACACACACACACACACACACACACACACACACACACACACACAGAACGGTAAAAGTGAGTGAGCAACATCCACCGAGTACTAAATCGGTTGTCGAAGGAAAGACATGGAGGTCACACTAATGTAAATCAAGCCCAGGAACGTTTTCCTGTCTGCCAGAGTTGCCCACGAACAAACCGGTTAAATTTGGCCGTGTCAAACACACCACCCTTTCCTTGCCTGTCATGGAATAGCTTGTGTACCTTTGTTTCGCCACGGCAACATGCAGTGAGAGTTGTCTGTTCTTGAGGACCTATTACCGCCCCTTGTCCGTTCGATTACCTCCCCTCTTGAAGGGTGATTGCTGGGTAAACGGACGGACAGCTGCTCACGTGACGGTGCGCGATCTGTCCCTGGTACCTTCTCTAAGTGTTCCTCAAACGTGTCACTGTCACTCAAACTGAAGTATGTCCTTTAAAAACCCTTTCGGCATTTTTTTTTTTTTTTTTTTTTTTGACGTGTTCGTGTAACTCCGGTCTGTTCGAGGTTGTTTAGAAGGTTCGCAAACTGGATGTTTACGTACAAAGTTTATGATATAGAACAGAAAATTAACGAGGGTGCCAGGGCGGGGGGGGGGTCTCTTTTTGGGGGTTTCCCTAAGGGGGAGGATAATTCCAAAACTATGTCGCTTTTGTTCAGCAGGTGGTCTTTCTCTAGACTAATTGTTGTGGATAGAAATCGCTACTTCTCTCTCGTGGTCTACTTTCAGTGAACTTTGTCTTTTGTGCTCTCTCTTACCTTCTGTCTCCTGTTCTTTCTCTCCTCTATTTCCCCTCCCCCTCTCTGCTCTCTTCTTGCTCCTCCCCGTCTCTTTTGTCTCCGTCTGCTCTCTTTTCTCTCCCTCCCCCTCCCTCTCTCTCTTTTCTCTCTCTCTCTCCTCCTCTCTCCTTTTCTCCCCTCTTCCCCTTTCTCTTCTTTTCTCTCTCCCCCCTTCTCCCTCTCTCTCTTTCTCTCTCTCTCTCTATCTCTCTCCCTCTCTCTCCTCTCTTTTCCTCTCCCTCCCTCTCCATCTCCTCCCTCTCTCTCTCTCCCCCCTCTCTCTCCCTCTCTCCTCATCTCTCTCCTCTCTCTCTCTCCTCTCATTTTCTCTCTCTCCCCCTCCCCCTTTCTCTCTCTCTCAGTCTCTCTGTGGACAAAATGCAACATTGAACGGAATGTCGCCATTTGATAGGGGGCTTGTACATGTCCATGTCACATTCCGTGAATATTTTAGTGTTCCATGAATTTGGACGGATCTTGAATGGTACTTTTGCTAAGTGCCTTGGGCGAGAAAGAATCGCAGATTTATTTTTGGGAAGATTTTATGCAGTCTTTTCGAGTACTAAAGAAATACATTCATATCTGTTCGTGCTTTTGGGTCTTGTATTTTGAGACCTAATGAACATACGTGCTAATTATATTTTTTTGACTTTTGACTTCTGGACTATATGATTATGATAATATGGATCTTCGACCAGAAAATTTAAAACATCTCCCCCACTTTGTACTTAGCGTGACAGTACCCGACGATTAACTGAACGATGAAAAAGATTTTGGTCCTTGTGCATCTCTCTCTTTCTCTCTGTCTGTCTCTCTCTCTCTCTCTCTGTCTCTCTGACTCTCTATCTGTCTCTCTGTCTCTGTCTCTCTGTCTCTCTCTCTCTGTCTCTCTCTCTCTGTGTCTTTGTCTCTCTGTCTGTCTTCTGTCTGTCTTTCGTCTTGTCTTGTTCTGTCTCTTCTGTCTGTTCTTGTCTGTCTGTCCTGTCTGTCTGTCCGTCTGTCTGCCTGTCGGGTCTGGTTCCCTCTACCCCCTCTCTCTCTCTCTCTCCCCTCTCTCTCTCCTTCCCCCCCTCTTCTTCCCCATTCCTCTCTTCCTCCCCTCTCTCTCTCCTTTCCTCCTCTTCTCTCTCTCTCCTCTCCTCCCCTTTCCCCCCGCATAGGTGTGTGTTGTGGTGGTGGTGTTGTGTGTTGTGGGGGTGTGTGATTGTGTGTGTTGTGTGTGGGTGTGTGTGTTTTGGTGTGTGGTGTGTGTGCAGTGCTGTGTGCGTGTGTGTGTGTGATGTGTTGTGTGTGGTGTGTGTGTGGTGTGTGTGTGTGTGTGTGTGTGTGTGTGTTGTGTGTGTGTGAGTGTGCGCGCGCGCGCATGTGCGAGTGTGTGTATGTTTTACGTGCGCGCCTCGGGTCTACCCGGCCTGTTTTGTCAGTCTGTCTCTGAAGGTCCGCTCGTGTGTGGCTTTCGTTGAATAAGCATGTGGCTGCGCTAAGTGCGTGTAGCCAGGGGCAAAACAGTGGACAAAGGGAGACCAGACCACTCCAGCTCACTCCAGCCGGTGTTTTGTTCTTGCCCTGATATCCTCCAGCGAATCCTCCCCCCCCCCCCCCCCCGCCCCCGGGCCACTCCCCCCCTCCCCCCTCCCCTACCCCCCCACCCTCACCACCCCCCACCCCCACCCCCACCCACACACACAAACCCCACCCACTCCGCCAGTCCCTTGGGGGTAAGGTACAGCTGTTTCGTTAGTCTTGTTTAATTTAAACCAAAATATTCTGATGGCGACGGGATGTGTGTGTGTTTTTGTGTGGGGTGTGGGGTTTTGTGTGTTGTTGTGTGTGTGTGTGTGTGTGTGTGTGCGCGCGGGTGTTGTGTATGTTGTGTGTGTGTGTTGTGTGTGGCGTGTGCGCGTGTTTTTGTGTATGGTGTGTGTGTGTGTTTGTGTTTGTGTGTTGGGTGTTTGTTAATGCCGGGGGCGCTCGCGTGTGTGTGTGTGTGGGGGGGTGGGGGGGGGGGGGGGGGTTTTGTCAAAGTCGAGGTGGCCGTCCTGGGTTCCCCGTTAAAACAAAATTGAACTGAATTGTACTGAACTGCTGCCTTTTTTCCCTTTTTTTTGCTCCTTTTTGGGTTGGTTTCTTTTGCTTTTAAGTCTGTTTAAGTAATAATTATGCCTGAGGTGGAGTGGTTGATGGCAATGAATCAGACATTTGCTTCCAAATTTTAAAAGACCCCCGCCTTTTATGAGGCCTGCGATTTGGAATGAAATATAAATAAAATAAGGAAAAGAGAGAAGAGAGAGAGAAGAAAAGAGAGAGAGAGAGACCCCGAACGTTAAAGCAAAAAAATTTTATTTGGCAAGGTTGAGGAAAAGAGAGAGGAGAGAGAGAGAGAGAGGGGAAAAGAGAGAGAGAGAGAACAACAAGAAACTTTTTATTAAAGAGGTTTTCCCTTTTTAAATTTTGTCTTGTTTTTCTCAAAAAAAAACGGCTTTTTGGAAAAAATCGCAAATACCGGTGTGTTTGTGTGTTGTGTGTGTGTGTTGTGTGGGTGTGGGTGTTGTGTGTGGGGTGTGTGTGGTGTTTTGTGTCTCTCTCTCTCTCTCCCCTCTCTCTCTTTTCATCTCTCTCCCCTTTTCCGCCTCCCCTTCTCTCTCTCTCTCTCCGGTCCCCCGGCCCGGGGCGGGTGAAAAAAATCATATTTTTTCATGAACGTGAATTTGCGTCAGACTGCTTGATTGGCAGTTATGTCGACATTGCATGACGCGACCTGTCTGACATCAAACCTACCCTTGAAGACTCCCTCAAACTCTCCTCTTTTATGCCTTTCTGTTCACCGAGAAACAAAATTACAATACTTCATACGTGCTGGTATGAAGCGTGCATTTACGAATATCACGCGTGTCGAATCATTACTATTGCGCTGCTTTGTTGTATGTGTTGATGCTGTGTTCGTGTTCTGATCACTTTTGCTTTCGCGTCCTCAGTCTCTGTCTGTCTGTCCCGCCCCCCCACCCCCGGGAGGACCCAAATTTAGGTCCGAATTTTTAAAAAAAAAACCCCCCCCCCCCCCCCCCCCCCCCGTGGCATATATACCCTACATTCCAGGCGTACTCGGCGACACGGGCGTGCACAGGCATAAGACAGAACCAATTGTTTATTCAAGACCGGACTTTTCAGTAGTCCTTTGACCTCGAAACTGGTTCAACATATAAGCACACAAATACGCATAATTATTTAAATGTTAGCCTCGGAGTGAATTCCTTACAGATCTGAGGCTCCGGAGGCCTAGGTACCCCAATGCGATACGTCCGAGAACCAAAACAGGTGTTTGGAAACCGGATCTAAGTCCTGGCAGCAACGGTAACTCGGCTGGCATCGCGTGCGGTTGTCTCCGCATGGGAATATGCAAATGAGTATCGATTTGGACCTCGGGGCTTGTCGCACTCTCTCTGTCACGCGTTTGGATTGGACGACAAGGTGGGAACGGAGCGCGTGCGGGGCGCGTGAGAGCAGATTACGTGCGAATTTCATCCTGCCAGGTAAACCCGGGTCCGCTAGCAGTTGAGCAAACAGAGAAGAAGAAGAAAGGGGGGGGGGCAGGAAGGCAGGCAGATTAAGGGCGACAGACAGGGAGCGAGGGAGAGAAAGTCCCCTACAGTGACATGGGTAAAGAGATACAGACTGAAATGACAACCGTGTATTTCCGATCCACATGCTTCCCATCGATTTTTTTGGGCACACACACACACACACCACACACACACACACACACACACACACACACACACACACACACACACAACAAAACACAGGCCCCCCCAGTGCACCAATAAACCCCCTTTAGCCCCAGGTTTTGTCTTATGCTTTTTGCCCTCTTTTCTGTTTGTCTGTTTGGGTTGGCTTTTTGTGTGTGTGTGTGTGTGTGTGTGTGTGTGTTGGTGTTGGTGTGTGTGGGTGTGTGTGTGTGTTGTTTTTATCCCTCTCTCTCTTTTCCCTCTCCTCTCTCCCCCTCTCTCCCCTCCCCCTTTTCTCTCTCTCACAAAAAACACACACACCACACAACACACACACACCCCAAAAACAAAACAAAAACACAAAACACAAAAACACAAAAACACACACACACACACCCTCCCCAACACACATACACACGCACACACGCACTCACTACTCGCGTGCGGGCACCTGCTCACGCAGTCTTACCGACAGGTGTTGACCGTGACGTCATGTCACGATTCACTGACTGTCGTGCCTGGGGTTAGTAGAAATGACGGGTTCGGACGTCGACCCAGTTCGACTCGCAGGCAATTAATTAAATTGCCTTGGTGTTTGTGGATAAACTGATTAGGCCCTGGAGTTTCGGTGCTCACGTCTGTAATATTACACTCTGTCTTGCTTTTGGCAGTTTGAGCTTTTCCTGGATAAAATCTGTTTTCTGTCTCCATCTCTGTTTGTTTCACTTTTTTTCTGTCTCTGTTTTTTCTGCCTGTGTGTGTGTGTGTGTGTGTGTGTGTGTGTGTGTGTGTGTGTGTGTGTGTGTGTGTGTGTGTGTGTGTGTGTGTGTGTGTGTGTGTGTGTGTGTGTGTGTGTGTGTGTGTGTGTGTGTGTGTGTGTGTGTGTGTGTGTGTGTGTGTGTGTCTGTCTGTCTTTCTGTCTGTCTCTTTCTGTCCGTTTCTGTCTGTCTGTCTCTGTCTGTCTCTGTCTCTCTCCCTCTCTCTCTCTCTCTCTCCCCTTCTGTCTCTCTCTGGTTGGTTTGTTGAGTGTTGCTTTACGTCCAAAAATTCGTAGGCTTATTAGGGACGGGAGCCCTGGATGGCCACCTCGACTTTCACACAGCTTCTGAGCTCTGTCTCTCTCTGTCTCTCAAAAATATTTTGTTGTTGTTAATCTTTCCCTCTCTCTTTTATAAAAAAAATCGTTCTCTCTCTCTCTCTCTCTCTCTCTCTCTCTCTCTCTCTCTCTCTCTCTCTCTCTCTCTCTCTCTCTCTCTCTGTCTCTCCTGCTCTCTCTCTCTCTGTCTCTGTCTGTTCTGTCTCCGTCTCTCTCTCTGTCTCTGTCTCTGTCTCTGTCTCTCTCTCTCTCTCTCTCTCTCTCTCTCTCTCTCTCTCTCTTCTCTCTCTCTCTCTCTCTGTCTCTCCGTCTGTCGCTCTGTCTGTCTGTCTGTCTGTCTGTCTCTCTCTCTCTCTCTCTCTGTCTCTCTCTCTCTCTCTCTGTCTCTCTCTGTTTCTCTCGGTCTCTCGGTCTGTCTCTCTCTCTCTGTCTCTCTGTCTCTCTGTCTCTGTCTCTGTCTCTGTCTCTCTCTCTCTCTCTCTCTCTCTCTCTCTCTCTCTCTCTCTCTCTCTCTCTCTCTCTCTCTCTCTCTCTCTCCCTCCCTCCCTCCCTCCCATCCCTCTCAGTCTCTCAAAAAAGTAAAGAAAAAATAGTCAAGTCGAAGAAATTTCGCTTCTGGCGGAATACGCGTGTTAAAAATAAATATAAGAAAGAGACAAAATAATGATTAAAAAATAATAATTTATATATGTACAAAATCCAAATAAAATCAAAGAACATTTTTCGTTTGCCAGCTTCTCCGAGACAGAAAACGAAAGCGATTTTGTGGGATACTTGAGGGTGGGGTGGGGGCGGGGTGGGGGGGGTGGGGGGGGGGGGGGGGGGGGGGGGGGGGAGGTTGGGAAGGGTGTGATGCCAGAGAGGAGCGGGCTTTCTGCGACTGAACTGAAATAAATCTTGAAAGTACAGCTCTTTAATAGCACATTCAACGTCCAACGTAAGTCTGTAAATGACATTATTCTGCCAAGCGAGAGAGAAATGGGGAGGTGGGGGGGAATGGCAGATAGCGGGAGGTTTTTCGTCGGGGAAGAGGAGCTGGGGGATGGCGGGGGGTGGGGGGAGTGAGAGAAGGGGAATGGAACACGAAAGAAAAGTTGGGTTGACGAAGGAGGAAAAAAAAAAAAAAAAAAGTTTCCAAGAGACAGTTCCTGTAAAACCATCTCCTTCCCCCCACAAACACTTCCTGTAAGAACATCTCCCTCCACCCATCCCTTACCCCCTATACCCCCACCACTACCACCACCACCACCACCACCTCCAGCATCCAGCAGAAGTAGAAGCAGCGGGGCTGTATGGAGGGGCAAATTGCGTGGATGTCGCCGACAAAATGAGTTGTCAGGATGGAAGATAAATTACCAATTTTCTGTTTTCCTCCCTCCGAGCCATCGCCCCCGTAATCGCTGCCGACTGCTCCGTTCCCTATGGGAGCCCAGTGTCGTCTGCTTCTTCTTCCCTCTCACTGTCCTCAGCTTCACTGTGGGGGAGGGGGGGGGGAGGGAGAGGGGGAGGGA
>JABMCL010000821.1:0-5000 GCA_018857735.1 Alviniconcha marisindica | reverse complement strand
CCTCCTCGCTTTCTCTCTCTCTCTCTTGACATCATCTCTTCATCTCTCATCCCTCTCCTTCTCCTCTCCTCTCTCTTCTCTCTCTCTCTTCTTCTCTCTCTCTCTCTCTCTCTTGCTCTCTCTTCTATCTCCAACACATCTCTCTTCACTCTGCAGTCTTTCTCTCCCTCGTCTTGCACATTTTCATCCGCACAGTTGTCGCTGTGTCAGTCTGACCCCTTCTGACCCACTCTTCCCCATACCTCGCGTCGTTTGTTTTCTCCACCAGTCTGGCTTCCCGCGTCGCTCTCGCCGTCTTGCCTCCCTTTGCTGAAAGGTCAGAGTTCGAGGAAAGTGATCCGATTGGCCGAGGTCGCTTAACCCAGCATGCATCACTGTTTCCGCTCTTCTTCATCGGCCGCTAGCGTTGATTGGATGGATTTGCTTGCAATGGTTCGTGCATTTTTTTCAACGTGTTTTCGGATTTCTTTTCTTCTTCTTCTTCTTCTTCTTCTTCTTCTTCTTCTTCTTCTTCTTCTTCTTCTTCTTCTTCTCAGAGGAATTAAATCGGCAGAACAGGATCAGACTGAAACGACTGCAACAGCACAAACAAACAAACTAAAATAACACCCTAACCGAAGCGACAAACAGTAAAACACACACACACACACACACACACACACACACACACACACACACAACACACACACACACACACACACACACACACACACACACACACACACACACACACACACACACATCAAGAACAAACAGCAATAAACAAACAAGTAACAAAAATATTTTTAAATCATTAAAAAACGAAAATGGCCGCAAGTATACGTCAAATGAAAGACCGGGTCGGGTTGTGTAACTATTACAAATTATACTTTGCATACACTGACAGAAAAACTGTTCTGATGGTTTATGACAATCATGCACGTGTTCTAAACAAAAAGTGACATGAACAGTCCTTTCAGCCAAATAATAAACCGATGAATGAACTGGATCCTCCATGACCGATCCACACTGAATTTGAGGATGTACCTTCGGTGGAGTTTAAGTAACCTTGTAAACTGTATTCACTCGCTTGCAAGGTCAAAGTTAACGCAGGTCAAAGGTCTCTATTCCTGTGTTCACGTGACGCTCTCGAGCGCTATTTATCTCCGTTGTTTCCCGATTTGCGGGGAATTTTGAAAGGTCAGAGTAGGCGAGATAATGAAAAAGTAAAATAATGAAACAGTAGATAAATGGAGGATCACAATAATGAAAATTATACAAAAGAACGATCAATAAATGAATGAATGAATAGACTCGTGTGTGGTTCATGACAAATAAAATAAAATAAATAAAATAAGACACAAAATGTAAATAGACGATAATGGAATTATTTGATAAATGAAACAAAAAGGGGGGGGGGGGGGTAAAAAAGAAATCAGCAAACAAGAGAATGAATTAGTGCTCGAAAGACGTCACACAAACACAACAACAAAGACCTGAGTCGCCTACGGTAGCACTCACCTGGCATGCGAGTAAATACAAAGTACACAAATTGCACCAGAGGTACATCCTCAAATACATACTCCATCAAAAAAGAAAAAGAAACACAATAATAATAATAATAATAATAATAATAATAATAAACACAAGGGAATTAATTAGCGGTCGAAAGACGTCACACAAACACAACAACTCCTACACCTCCCTCTCTCCATCTCTCTCCTCTTTTAAGAAAAATCTGAAAATACATCTTTTTAAAGAACGCTTCTCTCTTGGTTTGTGAAACACCTTTTCTGTGGTGTTTGACTATTGAGTGGATGTGTGTATGTAGAGGAGGTGGTGTTAACATGATTACTGATGTCCTGTACAGTGTAAATTTGTACATACTTTTTTTGTGTAAAGCGCTTTGAGCTAAGACATGTTGTGGACATTGCGCTATAGAAGTGCTATGTATTATTACGTTAACTCCTACCTTTCAAGCGAGTAAATTCATGGTGCGGAAGGTACTCTACTAAAGTTGCATCCTCAAATACTTCCTCAACGGATAAATTAATGCATTCATTCATTCATTCATTCATTCATTAATAAATAAGCAGGCATTATATATTCCTCTCTTTTATTAAGCAAAAGAAAACCAGTCAGTTCAGTTGTGTTGCTTAATGTCCTCGGATGTCGGTTGACATATTAGGGACAAGCTGAGACCAATGCCGAAGCATGGTTCAATATAGCTCGTCCACGGAAACCGTAAGGCTCGTTAGGACGGACAGCCCAGGACGGCCACCTCGACTCTCTCACAGCTGCTGAACTATGAGAAAACCAGTCAACAAAGAAGGGAGTTGAATAGGTTTGGAAAGATGTCACAGAAACAGCAACAAAGACCCGGGTCTCGCATAAACTTCACCGGAAGTACGTCACGCTCGAAACAATAAACAAATAAATAAATTAGCATTAAATAAATAAATACAATAAACAAATTAAAAAATAAAACTCTATCAGAACTGCGTGGCAACCCCTTTTGTCCTCCCCGAGGGGGAACAACAGTAGCAGCCATTCAGAGCACCTTCTTCTTCGGCAGTCCTCGTTCATCATCGGCATTTTCCGGCAGACAGAGCCGGAGGACCTTCGGGCCCAGGCCCCAGTGTCCGGTGTCGCGGGGTGGTTTGCCCGGGGGGTCGGGTGTCACGCCCCTGGGGTTGGGGTGACGGATGGGGCTGTCATGGACACTGCGGCGTTGCAGTCGGGTCGCTCTGCACTGATGGGGTGGGGTGGGCGTGGGGGTATGGGGTGCCACGGTGGCGCAGCTGGTTACTTGAAGGCTCTAGGAGAGAAAAATGAAAAAGATACTGATACACACGCACGTACGCGCTGATGCGCACACGGACGCTCCACACATGCACTCACACACTCACACACACACACACACAAGCACGCACGTATGCACAAACACACACACACACACACACACACACACACACACACCACACACACACACACACCCACCCCCCTCTCTCTCTCTCTCTCTCTCCCCCTCTCTCTCTCTCCCAACACACACACACACACACAACACAAAACGTGGGCGTTGCGTGCTTGTGTGTTGTGTGTTTCTTCATTATTTGTTTTGGGCAAGGTACATTTGTTGTGTGGTGTGTGTGGGTTTTTTGGGGTGTGGTGTGTGTGTGTGTGTGTGGGTTGTGGGGTTGGGGGTGTGTGTGCCTGGTGCTTGTGTGTGTGTGTGTGGTGTGTGTGTGTGTGTGTGTGTGTTTGTGTGTGTTGTGGTGTGTGTGTGTGTGTGGTGTGTGTGTGTGTGTGTGTGTGTGTGTGTGTGTTGTTTTCTTCTTCACGCGTTTGTTTTGTGCAAGGTAAATATTACGCCAAACGGGTCTGTGCCGTTGTTTTCATCATTAAAATAATACTTCCTTTCGCCACTTAGAATTTAAGAAGACTGCCAACGTTACGAAATAAGGTCAAAACATACAAGAGTTTCAACAAAAGAAGCTCTTTTAGTCGGACAATACAAAACACGCGCGAACGCCTTTTTGGAGCTAAAGAAATACAGCTAGTATACTAACAAACGACTTATCTGTCCGTTGTTTCAGATGTTTGTTGTGGAATTCAAGAAATAGAAACGAATGTAGGTTCTTTTCTTTTTTTAAATATATTTTATTTGCTCTTATTGCTTTATTTGCTTGTGTGTGTGTGTGTTGTGTGTGTGTGTGTGGGGTGGGTGTGTGTGTGTGTGTGTGTGTGTTGTGTTTTGTGTTGTTTTGTGGTGTTTGTGGGGGTTTTTAGTGCCAGGAGTATAGGGTGTGTATTTTTGTATGGGGGAAAGTAAAAAAAATTTTTTAAAATTTTTTTTTTTACGCCCACTAAACCCGGGGACGGTTATATTGGGGCCCCACCCACCCCCCCCCCCCCCCCCCCCCCCCCCCCCCCCCCCCGCCCCCACCCCCCCCCCGCCCCCTCTCCCTCTCTCTCTGCCCCCCCTCCCTCCACCCCTCTTTTCCTTTTCCCTCTCTTGTTTCTTTTCCTATCTTTTTGTCTCTCTCTGTCTCTTTTCTTCTGTTGTCTTCTGTCCCCTTTGTCTCTCTGTCTGCCCTCTGTCTGTCCGTCTTTTCTTTCTGCCTTTTTCCTCTCTGTCTCTGTCTGTCTGCCCTGTCCTCTGTCTCTTTTGTCCCGTCCCCCTCTCTCCCCCTCTCTCTCTCTCACCCCCCCCCCCCCCCCCCCCCCCCCTCATCCCCCCCCCCCCCCCCCCCCCCCCCCCCCCCCCCCCCCCCCCCCCCCCCCCCGTCCCCCCCCCCCCCCCCCCCCCCCCTCCCCCCCCCCCCCCCCCCCCCCCCCCCCCCCCCCCCCCCCCCCCCCCCCCCCCCCCCCCCCCCCCCCCCCCCCCCCTTTTCCCTCCCCCCCCCCCCCCCCCCCCCCCCCCCCCCCCCCCCCCCCCCCCCCCCCCCCTCTCTCTCTCTGAAAACTATTTCTTTGCATTTGTTTTTTTTTTCACACCTGTTTTAGTCGATTCGATTTGGAACCGGCGTTGGGTTTTACTAAACCCAAAAAGGGTATCCCCCGGTCTTCACGCTGTTCAATTTTACGGGGTGAAAAAGAAAAAAATATGGAAAGAGTGTCACATGTTGATGCAAAGCAAAACTTTGGGGGATTAGATGACGGGTCCTGATGGGAGCCTGCTTTACATTTTTTCCTTGAGGGAGACGGGCCCCGGGGGCGGAAAGGGGAGGGGGGGGGGGAGGGGGGGGGGAAAAGGGGAGAGAGAGAGAGAGAGAGAGAAGGGGAAGGGGGAGAGAGAGAGAGGGGAGAGAGAGGAAAAGGAGAGGGGGACAGAAAAAACAAAACAGACGGGACAGACAGAACAGACAGAAATGGAGAAGAGTGAGGAGTAAAAAGAGAGCACACAGAAACAGAAGGGTGGGGGGGGGGGGGGGGGGAGGGAGAAGAGAGAGAGAGAGAGAGAGAGGGAAGGAGAAAAGAGAGAGAAAAGGTAGAAAGAAAGGGGAGGAGGGCGGGGGGGT
>JABMCL010003640.1:930000-1001426 GCA_018857735.1 Alviniconcha marisindica | reverse complement strand
CTATGGCTGGACTGTTTACATCGTTGTTGCATGCTACTCGCAGGTATCGTCAGGACCCCACGGTCACGACTGTGGATGGGAGGCACTGACTTGGTGAAGGAGGGCGACTTTGTCTGGACTGACGGAACCCATCTCCCTCTCAATGCCTCCGTGTGGCATCCTGGCCAACCCAACAACTGGATGAACATCGACCACTGCCTGTATATCAACATCCCAAAGTACAAGCTTAAAGACGGACGTTGCGAGTTAAAATTGCCTTATATCTGCCAGATTGATATGTAAAGGGCGTATTCAGGTGGAGAACAATATAGCCGTAGCGGATTGTTGGTGCTTGGTGACTGTGTGTTCTCGGGTTGAGCCGTTTACCTGTGGGTACCGATCAGACCTAAAAGATGGAGAAAGAAGATAGGAAATACTGTACATGCGGCAAGTAGCAGCAGATTATCGTACATTGTACCCGAGCGACTCGTGACTGAATTAATCAATAATCAATTAGTGACGAATTGTAAAAGTAATAGAATTTCAAAAGGTTCTTCTTTACGTGCCAACAAGACGTATCCCTATTAATGTTCAGTGCAAAGTACCGGGTACTTCATCCTTCACCGCCGCCCTGATATAACCGTACCGGTTGACTGGGCGTAAAACACCAACTTACTTACTTACTTACTCATCCTTTACCGTGTATTTGCTAGAAGTGAGGTGGGAAACAATGCTAGACATAGGTATCGTTTTGCTTTCAATGTGTTTAACAATATGAACTCCATTAGGAAAGAGGAGCAAAGATATTAGAGTACCAATAATTTCTCACCACTTACCTTTGGGATTGAGGACCACAGTGCCATTCAAATGAGTATAAAAACTGACCACTATCACTCATTTGTGAATCGCAGTGTGATTTTCGGGCAAGCTTTTATTGAACATTGAATTTTCTGTGTGTACCAGGGACTTGATGGACCTTTGTGAATTTCAATAACACAGTAACTTTAGTTGCAAAAATATTTACCGTAGCCATTGACTCTAAATATTTGTTTCGATATTGGTATATGTAATCACTCAAGGAAATGCGTAGAAGACGGAGAAAGGTTCAAAAGAACGGTGTTTATTAGGACGAAACACAACATGCGAATTTGTGGGGTAATCCCCTTTCTCAAGCTACAAAACCACACTTAAACAGCAGTTAGACGGTGAACATGGAGATGTAGAACTAAGGCACTTATCTGGTTTTAGTTATGTTGCTTTTTCGTGTCCAGTGCTTAGAAGAATATCGGCATGATGAGGACGTGTAATAGTTGTGATGTAATGAATGACGTAAAGCTTGAATGGCGCAGAAGAGAGAGGGGGAGGGGAGGAACAGGAGAGAGAGGGGGGGGACCTTTGGAATATGGATCTACAATCTGTAATCCCGGAACTATTAAAATCTGTTACTGAAAGTGTTTTGAAATTAAAGCATGAACTTTGGGCATATACATTACTCCTCTGGGAAAATTTTCGGCCTGATAGATTGCCTTAATGTCAAGATACCCTGATTTGTTGTCTGCAACAATGATTACTGTAAATAGGTCACGCTAAATGGGCGCAAAAACGTGTTCACACAATTGATCCCCATTTACCGGAGTTGTTATGGTCAATACTGCAAAATGGAGTGAACGCATGACGTGTAGCACACATGTATGAGTCTATTCAGACGCTTGCATGTCCTGGGGCTTATATTAAAATCCATAATTAGGTCACACAAAACAAGATTTTGTAATTCAGACTATTAAAATCAGTGACAAAAATTGATTTGAACTTTGCGCAGACGCAATGCTCCTCTTAGAACTTTTTAAGCCAAAAGATATTCAGATATCTAGGCACCTCTGTCTGTTGTCTGCATGGGTGGCTACTGTAATTAGGTCACATTAGCTGGGCATGATCGTGTCCGCATAACTGATTAACCGTTCACTTGCATTGTGTTTCATGAGGGAAACAACTTTTCCAAAGCTTCGAATTCACAGAAAACGTAAACTGTCATTTAGTTGTACAGGAGAGAGAACATGTCGATATACCCTTCCAATTTGGGGAGTAAAAGACTCACAGAACGCACAATACACATTCATTGATATTTTCAGCTAAATCTGCAATACGTTAATGCAATATCTAACAGGATTTAGTCCTTACAATGTCTGCACAAGCATAAGTGCTCGGAAAGCTGGTTCTGTGGACATCCAAACACGGTTATACTCAAGTATTTCCATCCATCTTGGATGACCTCAGATCAGAGAAAGACGGGGAGGGAAGCGCCTACAGACTGAAGGACCTTCAAAAGACAGTAATGCACTCGTTTTGATGAGCTAGATCGAGCACGTTGTGTGCTTTTGCAACTAGTGGGTAAACGAAATCCGTAAAAAGCTTAAAATAACAATTAAAATAAATATAAATAAAAACTAACACGGATGGGTGGGGGGTGGGGGGTGGGGGGGGGGTGCGATCCTTCAGAGGGCGCAGCAGGCCCTTTTCAGGTCCGATTCAATTCTTTATGTTAAATGCAATCACTTCAGTGGGAAGCCCCTGAAAACAGTGTGCCACCATAGACTTACAAAATAATTGAACATGGGAAAGTCTCATTTCGTTTTTGATCGCCAACCAAACGTGTTTCACCTCAAGCAATATGGAATGCCCTGGAAGATCTTGCTTTGCCACCTGCCAGGAAAAGGAAAGACAAAGAGTCCGTGAAGATCTTACCTTTAATTAAATTGCAGCCTACAGAGAATGAGAGAGAGATTCCCGATAGGTCTTGGTTCCCCGGGAGGTCTAACCTACAAAAACAAGAGAAGACAGAGCATCCTGTACAATCTTGGTTTGCCATCTACAAAAACAGTGGAAGGCAGAGCGTCCTGGAAATTCTTAGTTTGCCACCTACAAAGGCAAGGGAGGGCAGAGCGTCCTGAAAATCTTGGTTCGCCATCTACAAAGAAAACGGAGGCAGAGCGTCCTGAAAATCTTGGTTTGCTATCTTCAAAGACAACAGAAAGCAGAGCGTCCTGGAAATTCTTAGTTTGCCACCTACAATGACAAGGGAAGGCAGAGTGTCCTGGAAATTCTTAGCTTGCCACCTACAAAGACAAGGGAAGGCAGAGCGTCCTGGAAAATCTTGGTTTGCCACATACAAAGACAACGGAAGGCAGAGTGTCCTGAAAATTCTTGGTTTGCCACCTGCAGTGACAAGGCCAGGCAGAGCGTCCTGGAAATTCTTAGGTTGCCACATACAAAGACAAGGGAAGGCAGAGCGTCCTGGAAATTCTTTGTTTGCCAACGGAAGGCAGAGCGTGCTGGAAATCTTGGTTTGCTATCCTCAAAGACACGGGAAGGCAGAGCGTCCTGGAAATTCTTAGTTTGCCACCTACAAAGACAAGGGAAGGCAGAGCGTCCTGGAAAATCTTGGTTTGCCACCTACAAAGATAAGGGAAGGCAGTGCGTCCTGGAAATTCTTAGTTTGCCACCTGCAAAGACAACAGAAAACAGAGCGTCCTGGAAATTCTTAGTTTGCCACCTACAATGACAAGGGAAGGCAGAGTGTCCTGGAAATTCTTAGCTTGCCACCTACAAAGACAAGGGAAGGCAGAGCGTCCTGGAAAATCTTGGTTTGCCACCTACAAAGACAACGGAAGGCAGAGCGTCCTGGAAATCTTGGTTTGTTATCCTCAAAGACAAGGGAAGGCAGAGCGTCCTGGAAATTCTTAGTTTGCCACCTACAAAGACAAGGGAAGGCAGAGCGTCCTGGAAATTCTTAGTTTGTAACCTGCAAAGACAAGGGAAGGCAGAGCGTCCTGGAAATCTTGGTTTGCCACCTACAAAGAGAACGGAAGGCAGAGCGTCCTGGAAATTCTTAGTTTGCCACCTACAAAGACAACGGAAGGCAAAGCGTCCTGGAAATTCTTTGTTTGCCACCTACAAAGACAATGGAAGGCAGAGCGTCCTGGAAATTCTTGGTTTGCCACCTACAAAGACAAGGGAAAGCAGAGCGTCCTGGAAAATCTTGGTTTGCCACCTACAAAGAAGAGGAAAAACAGAATGCCCGGGAAGCTTTTGGTTTGCCACCGAGAAGGAAACGGGAGCAGAGCGTAAAGGAAGCTCTGGGCTTTTACCACCAAGAAAGGAACGCCGAGACAGAACATGATCCTAAAACGACTCCGCTCTGCTACTGACAGAAAAAGGCCCTGAGAATATCTCGGAATATCTAAAGTCGCAATTTTTAAACGGGGATCAGTGTACAGAGATTCATCTATTCCCCTGTTGGCTCTTCCCTCGTCGCTGTTTTGCCTGCTTGGAAATTGTATCCACTGTTACCCTGTGAAGAAAAATATAAAAATTAAAATTAAACGGAAAACGGAAAACGATATTTAACGGAAGCAAACCACACAAACGGAAAAATGAGGACAGGCTTCCTGGGGAAGACGGATTCAAGGATTCACATCAACTGGCCTTTGTCTCTTTAATTATGTACGTTTAAACAGACGGAGGAAGACCAAACAAAACCTTCTACAGTCGACACAAACCCATGCGTGGTCGACAGGATTTCACCCACCTCTCAGATCAATATATATTGTCTAGTACGTGTAATAGCTGTTAGCTGCAGCGTTGCGTATGACGTTGATGAAGTTGATGGCTTAAAAATTGTGGGATGAATAATGAACGCAGAGACTGTTTCCAGCAACTTGGCTTTTCCTTTTACCGAGAGAGCGAAGCTTAGATTATAAATCATCCCCATTTTCCGTTTTCGTTTCATTTTGCCAGTTGTCGCTCTCCGTCATTTGACAGTAACATGCTGCGAGCGAGCGAGCGAGAGAGAGAGAGAGAGGGAGAGAGAGAGAGGGAGAGAGAGAGAGCTCAGTTCAGTTCAGCTCGTTTCATTTCAGATAAAACGGCAACCGACTCTGTCTAAGTGCTTAGGGAAGCCCAATATTGGCTCTCAGAAAGACTTCCCCAAATATTGTCTCTGAAACAGCTCCCATGTTCGTCACCTCGTATTGACTTCGCCACTGTATGGTCCCTTTTTTGAGGGTGGCTCGAATCACTGATCAGGGTAGTATTTCACGGACCCCTGGTAACTATATGTATGATGAGCAAATAAAGTTAAAGGCATATAGCCCCTAATCCCGATTTGCTAAAGAGTCCATGAGCTCGGCTCTCCTTCCACATGTACGAGTCGTCAATAGCTACAGAATTAACTATAGTATAATTGGCTTGTGTTTATCTTTTAGATCTGCACAGGCCTTTGTTTTATCAAGAATGTACCATCAGGGCGTCAAAAACACAAAACTAATTGGACACCGCGTGACGACAGTTCAAGTGCAAAGCTCGAGAAAATTGTAACAAGTGTCAGTAACCCACTGACCTCTGTCCATTGGAGATATTCTTGTCTCCTTGTCGTCCTCTTTGTTGATTGTGATGCAAGAATCAAAATTTTCTTGAACAATTTCAGGTCTTCAATGTTACGTGGAATGACGTCGGTCCGTACAAGTGTTCGTTTTCTCCTCAGTATATAGAAGCCTTTGTCAGTAACAGCAGCAAGAGAGCAGCTATTTCATACGGCGTTTAGGCTGCTTAAACGTATAAAAATGAGTCTGTAATTATAAACGGCATTAGTTCGGCCGGATAGCCGTATTTCGGCTTCACTCATGCCGCTTTTTCCAGTGTGGTCACCGTTTAGGAGATAAACGTGATAAGGGGATGGACACATATAAAAACTGGCCATGCTGGACAGAACCACGGTCCCCATCTACAGTTCTGCCCCCTCAGCAAAGAAGCAAGAACGCAGCAGTGGCCTCATGGAGCAAGAGCAGCAACAGTAACAACAAAAGGAGCAGAGAGAAAGAAAACAAAACAAAAAGAAAAGAAAGAAAAAGAAGGGAAATAGAGGTGGGAAAACGGGGGGGGGGGGGAACAACCTTGCATCTTCACACTCTTCTACTAAATGTCAACTCTAAAATGAGTATAAAATGCCAGACATCTTTGGATTTCCGGTTTAATTCTGAGCGCGTGTGGTGTGGTATATGTGTGCTTGCGTGCGTGCGTGCGTGCATATGTGTGTGTGTGTGTGTGTGTGTGTGTGTGTGTGTGTGTGTGTGTGTGTGTGTGCGTGCGTGTGTGTGTGTGTGTTATTGTTTGTGTCAGTGTTTTGTTATACAGCCCGACTCTTGGTGTTCTTGCTGGTGGCATTGGTCACAACTTGTCCCTAATATGTCAACTGACATCTGAGGACATTAAGCAACACTTCACCATTACTCTATTTCATAGTTCATGAGCTGTGTGAGAGTCGAGGTGGCCGTCCTGAGCTGTCCGTCCTAACGAGCCTTCTGGTTTCCGTGGACGTAAAGAATTATTGAACCGTGCTTCGGCATTGGTCACAACTTGTCCCTAATATGTCAGTTGACATCTGAGGACATTAAGCAACACTTCACCACCACCACCACCATTACTCTATTTCTTTGGCCTTGCTCATAGTTCAGGAGCTGTGTGAGAGTCGAGGTGGACGTCCTGGGCTGTTCGTCCTAACGAGCCTTCTAGTTTCAGTGGACGTAAAGAATTATTGAACCGTGCTTCGGCATTGGTCACAACTTGTCCCTAATATGTCAACTGACATCTGAGGACATTAAGCATGACTTCATCATCATCATCATTTGGCCTTGCTCATAGTTCAGGAGCTGTGTGAGAGTCGAGGTGGCCGTCCTGAGCTGTCCGTCCTAACGAGCCTTCTGGTTTCCGTGGACGTAAAGAATTATTGAACCGTGCTTCGGCATTGGTCACAGCTTGTCCCTAATATGTCAACTGACATCTGAAGACATTAAGCATCACTTCATCATCATCATCTGGCCAGAAGTAGTGTGGATCGAGAATGTGAATGAGTGATACATTTAATGTCTGGCGAAACAGAGAAGAGAAATGTCTCACTGTTTCGTTATATGTACAAACAGTAGATTGCACTGCATGCGTATCCGTCTGATGTGTTCATGTCAGTATCATGGTGGCTTGTGCATTAATTACTAAAAAGCGCGTTTTGCTCTTTGCAGTTGAGACGCTCCAGAAATCTTCATTATTATTATTACTGTTATTTAATCAAAACGTTTTCTTAATTTGCTGCCGCTGATTCTTCCCTCCGATAAGTATGTCGGCGCCCTGTTAAGAGCGTCTTTAAGCTCGATCGCGTGACTGAATGGAGGCTGCTCCTCGTGGTGATTGTGACGTCACTAAAACTGTGTATTAAGCACTCGCCTCTAGGGAGACGTCCATTTGAACAGAGCTGAAGCTGGCGTGAACTCCACTTCCTCCTGTCCTATGCTTTTGGGTGTTTGTATTCTTGAGGGCGGTGAGTGCATACATGTAGGACATCTAGCATTACATTGTCGTGTACATGAATTTGTTTTGTTTTAGTTATTTGTTTAATTAACCTTTTTTGTGTGTGTGTGTGGTCCACTTTTAGACGATTCTTAGTGGGACTGGCCTAAGTGGTATGAGGAGAGGTCAATTTCACTTAAATTACTCTAGCCAGTGGTTTCAGTGTAACCGAGTGCACTGTGCCATGACCCTCCAACTTTTTTTCTTTTTCTTCTTTTTTCCTGTTGTCCTTTCTCTTTTTTGATTGGGTGGGAGTTTTATGGCCCTCATTATCCAGAGTGTTAAAACTTGCGCGCTGAGCCCGTCCGCGAGCCGGTTTGGCCTAACGGTAAGGCGTTAGGCTGGTAAATGGAAGGACATCGGTTCGATACCGCTTTGGCTCTCCTTTCTCTTCAAAAAGGTTGTGGTTTGTGGATACTGTCTTGTGATTTTGTCCATCACTTTCATCTGAAACATTAAAATGGCTCCCATCGCTGCCCATCTTAATGCAGGAATCATTCTGGTTGTGACAGTGTAGCGATAGGTATATAATCTCCCTCTCCCCCCCCCCCCCCCCCCCCCCCGCCCTTCTCCCCGTCCCTAATAAGCCTTATGGTTTCTGTGGACGTTAAGCGCCATGGTTACTTACTTACCTCCGCGTCCTCAGAGTTCAGGAGCTGTGTGGGAGTCGAGGTGGCCGTCCTGGGCTCCCCGTCCTAATGAGCCTTATGGTTTCTGTGGACGTAAAGCAACAATGAACCTTGCTTACGCATTGGTCACAGTTTGTCCCTAATATGTCAACCGAAATCCGAGGACATTAAGCTCCACATCATCATCATCATCACCGCCGCGTCCTCTTTCCCCAGTGTCCCCGCAGAAGCAGGTCGTCGCTTAGATTGAACTGCTGCCTGTATGGGCACCAATGCGTCTGATTCAGGGGAGAGCCTGTAAGTAGTTATTTTTCTATGGCTTGTTATTCTATAGTTTCTTATTGATGTAAATGATGTATGTTACCATGTTCACAACGTACCTTGATTTTTGTGTATTCAAAGTTCCAGCCTTTACGCCACAAAGTGACTAATGCTTCTAACATGTATGCAGCTAACCCTGTTTAGCCGATACGTAGCTAGTATGTTATGTTGCCATTGTTGGATGTTCAGATTGAGTGATGCTTTGCCGATGCTAAGTTATCCATCTAAAGTATGGTTCCTTTGTGTGGCCGTGCAGATCTGTGCGCGGGATAACTTGTTTCCTACCGTTCTATTTTTCTGCATGAAATCGGTGGATGTCTTGGCTGACACTTTGAAGCTGTTGACTTCATAGTTGTCGAATGTTCATTTTAAGCGTTGAATATGGTTAAATGCATAGGGGTGATTGTATGAACTGTGAGACACTTTATTTTTCTTTTGATCCGGCTTTTGTATGGCCGGATCTTGGGCGCTCAGACTTTCACTCTGCTTAGCTTGAAAGTCCTGTCCGCGTATTTTTGTGTGTAAATACCCAAACTGGCCGGTGATGCGCGTCAGTAGGAGCTATTAGGTCATGCGCAGCGTCTTTGTCTCTGTTCACTGACAGCTGCAGCCAGATCCGCGGCTTCGATTTTTTGATGCGCTACCCATCCTTAATTGTTCACGGATATGCTCTGCTAGTCAGTAACAGTGACATGCTGTAGCCTGTTTGTACACGCGTTGAGTAACGAGGCTGGAGCGGCCGGTCCCAAGTGCCACACTGTCCGTCTCTTTGTGTGCTTAAGTGGAACTGCTGTAACGATTATCTCACTCTTACTGTTTAGTTAAGAGTAATCTTGGTAATCTGTATTTTTCACTGTGTTACTTTATTGCATACTATTATATACTGGTTATATGGTCAGTTTGCCTTCGTTGGTTAATTGATACTGGCCGTGTCTTGTACTGATACTTACTGTGACACTGCGAGCCTTCATTATTTAATTGATACTGCTGTGTTTGTATGACACTGCGAGCCTTCATTATTTAATTGATACTGCTGTGTTTGTATGACACTGCGAGCCTTCATTATTTAATTGATACTGCTGTGTTTGTATCAAACACAGCAGTATCAATTAAATAATGAAGGCTCGCAGTGTCACAGTAAGTATCAGTACAAGACACGGCCAGTATCAATCACTGCGACACTGTGAGATACTGGTTTTGAGTGCAAGTCATGAACACATTTTATGTACTTGATTATTAATCATTTTGTTACATTTCCAGCATGTATACAGGTAAACTACATGGTTATACTGTATTTATGAGATAAGTGCTGTTGTTTAGCCTTTGCTTTTGCTTTCATTTTCTAAATATTTGGTTTGCTTGTGTGTTTTTCCAACACAGACACTGTTTCCTGTTTGGCGTAAATAAAAGTTATGTTATAGCAACCTCTGATTTGCGACTCTTCATTCATGTTTCCAACCTGCTTCCTTTACTCCACACCACGCTTCCATTACATCGGTCTAAAGTTACATCAGTTTTAGGAGCTCAGCATATCAAGCAAACTATCCTCAGCATTGCCGTTCAGGCAATAATTATAATAATTTCCATATTCTGACATGCCTCAGGCTTTAGCGGGAGAACCTCAAACTCCAAGCACTGGTTTACGACATCCTTCCTTGGAGGAAGGTGCCGGAAAGCGGTGCTGAGAGTGTGGGAGAACCTTTGTCATTCTGGGTTCCAACAGAGTCTACCTTAATTTCTGCGTCCGCCGTACTCCACTGACGGAGGAAGACAGGTAGATGAGCATAGATAGATACAATCAGTAATGCACTCCGAAGGAAGAAGATCAAAAGGAAACACAAAGAAAACGTTAACAAACAAGCATACTATCAAACAAACCCGAATAACACACACACACACACACACACACACACACACACACACACAGATACACACACACACACACACACACACACACACAGATACATATACACACACACACACACACACACACACACACACACACACACACACACACACACACACACACACACACACAACATACAAACACACATACACACAACACACACACACACACACACACACACACACACACACACACACACAAACACACACACACACACACACACACACACACACACACACACACACACACACAACAAACACACACACACACACACACACACACACACACACACACACACACACACACACACACACACACACACACACACACACACACACACACACACACACACACACACAACCGTTTTACTGTAAACGAATGCAAATGCGCACTGAATTAAGAATCTATATGATCAAAGGGAACATAACACTAATTCAGTTACCATGCAGCCAATCATCAACTCAAAGGAAGAATTAGCGCCACTCTTGTTCATGCAGGCATGCATTTCTGACATAAAGACCTGGATGACACAAAACAAACTGAGACTGAATGACGACGAGACAGAGGTTGTCCTC
The DNA here is from genome assembly GCA_018857735.1 of Alviniconcha marisindica. Classification (NCBI taxonomy): domain Eukaryota; kingdom Metazoa; phylum Mollusca; class Gastropoda; family Provannidae; genus Alviniconcha; species Alviniconcha marisindica. Next base: position 990,621 of record JABMCL010003640.1, on the reverse strand, counting down.
GTGAAATCAAGTCCAACCAGTTTCCCCTAATGCTCAGCCCGCTTCTCTTCGTGTTACCACTGCCCATATGCCGTTCATGGCCTGTACTGGCAACCTTGGTTTCATGATTTCACATAGCATATGACTCTCCACAAGAGTATTTCTGTCCGGCTTTCTGTTTAGGCTACGTGGAAATCAGACGCATCAGCTCTATCCGCCAGTACCTGACTGTTGAAGCAACCAAAACTCTCGTCTGTGCCTCTGTTCTCTCCAAGTTAGACTATTGTAATTCTGAAATAATTCCTTAACTTGACTTGAAATTTAGCCTGGGAAGGCTAGTTCCTTAACTATGCTACAGCTAACGGAGTTTCCCGTGTGGGATCGCGGAATAAAATAGGTCTCTCGTACTCACGAGCAATTTAACCAGGTCCTGTACAGATTAACGCCCTGAAAAAAAAATATCCCGACAAGATGGCGGATGGTGAGCAGGTCGTGAGATTCGGCTCGCGGGGTTGTTGTGCTGATGTGGGCGTAACTCGAGGATATTATTTTGTGGTGAAACTAGTCTGAATCATGTGCTAAGAGTTGTGCAGTCCAATTAAGGTGGGTAGAATACCTGTGCATGAGAGTGCAGGCCGAAAATTTGTGTAATTCTACATCTTCACATGAAAACAGAGACATTGCAAGATTTGAACCGGTCGAAAAGGTGTTAGTGCTTGGTGTTTTGACAGGATTCACAGTCAAGATTCAAGATTCACGTGATAAACTATGAGCTATGTTTAAAGATAGTAACGCCTATGTTCAGTCTGTTTCACTAGCTTGATATTCAACTGCGGTGTGTAGTGCTGTGTTGTAGGCTGCTGACCTCTCGTGCTGTTCTTCCCGAAATACCATCGAAAAATGTCGGCAGGGGAGAAAAAAAGAAATCGTGATTCTCCACTCCACGATGTATGCACTGATAAAATACCATGCTTGAATGATTCTGATGTGACCGACACTGATGCTGATGCGACTATAATTTCAAGTCAAGAAATCATGAGTAGTACAGTGATGGATACCCCCCCGGCCTCGTTCCACAAGCAGGCATCTTACTCGGACGTTCTGAAATCGCCAAACCCGGGTTCTCTCGAGCTTCGTCAGATAGTGAGAGAGGAACTCAAAAGCATGTTCTCAGATCCTGTCTTCCTTGAGGCACAATCCTTGAGGCACAATCCTTGAGGCACAATCCTTGAGGCACAATCCTTGAGGCACAATCCTTGAGGCACAATCCTTGAGGCACAATCCTTGAGGCACAATCCAAGGCTCTGGCTTCTGAGCTCAGGAGAGAGATGGAAGAACTGAAGCAACAGGTTCAGGAGCGTGACGCCGCGATCGCCAGTCTTCGAGCCAAGGTCGACGATCTGGATCAGTACACTCGCAGAGACAGTGTTAGGATTATGGGGATACCTGAGACGTCAAACGAAGACACTGACAAGATAACCATTGCCATCGCGAAGAAGATCGGCGCTGAGATTGACATTGACCAGATTGATCGCAGCCATCGTGTAGGTCTAAAAAAGGACGGGGGCACGCGCCCTATCATCGTGAAGTTCACATCTTACCGTGCCAAGGCAGAACTCACATCGAACAGAAGGAAGCTAGCCACAGTCAGTGCTGATAAGCTGTTCCCGTCCCTTAACTGGCCACTCCGGCCAGCCGGCTGGAACAAAGACAGGCCATTTGTTCACCGTGTCTTCATCAACGACGACCTCACCAGGGCCAGGGCGGCAGCAGCCGCCAGAGCACGCTCTCTGAAGAAAGCGGGCAAGATTAAGGACGTGTGGTTGCGTGGGGGACCGTGTGTGTCAAATGTAATGACGACAAGATCCTGAGCGTCACCAACATCGAGGATCTTGGTGTGTTCAATGCCTAACCAGTGAACCAGTGAACTATTCAAAGATGTTATTGTAAAAGGTGATGAGGTATTGCTGGATACCTTATTGCAAACAATCGTGTCCCATCAATGTGTAGTGTTACGAAATGCGCATTGTATTGTAACGAATCTGTAACTGTAGCCTGACTTGCACGCCAAAGTTTTTTCCGTTGTAGCTACACGAAAAGGAAAAAAACGAGCCCTTTCGTTTGATTTAGACTACGACGAATAATGATGTAAATTACCGCGCCTATTGCGGCGCAAACAACCCTCGCCATACACATTGTATATCTGTAAGACAGTGTATATAATAATTAAGAAATTAATTTATCACTCTAGTTTTTTCTCTCCATCACTCTTGTTTTGTTGTTGTTGTTGTTGTTTGTTTTGTTTTGTTTTTGTCTCTTTTTCCTTACCCGTTAACATTTAATTGCAGAATGAACAGTGTATTTTTTTCTAGGGAGACAGCCTTGAGAGAGACTGGATTGGAAGACAGTCGCTTGTTGTTATTGTATACCGCACAAAACTACACATCCATCCTGGGCTTGTTTTTGTTTTGCGTTCTCATGGGAACCGTTACATAAAATGGCGAATGATTTGTGTGTTTATAGAGCCAGTTGGATGTTTTTACAATAGAGCGGTCAATAATCATGACAAAGTATTTTTTAGTAAATTATCAGTGATCTCATTTTATATTCTATGCTGCACGAGAAGCCATAATCGAGTGACGATAGCCCTATTCTTTTCCTTTTGCTGAGCAGACAACTGTTGTTGAAAACACAGGGCATTCCACATCTCGTTGTTTCATTCGGAACCGCCAGAAAATAGATTACAGTTATCAGTTTGTCATCTGGTTTGTTACAATTGCTTCTCTTACGCTCAGGAGATATCGAATCTAACCCAGGCCCTACCCCTAATTATGAAATAAAATAATTCATCTCAATGCAAAGAGTATACCAAAACACATATCGGACATTGAAACTGAATGCAATAAATATGATATTATTACATGTTCTGAGACATGGCTAGCTCCGCATCATACTAGAGCTCAAACAGACTTACTACATTTCCATCCACCGAGGTGGTGGAGTAGCCATATACGTGAAACGACACTTATTCTGTAAGCACAGACCCGATCTTCATGTACCCGGTCTTGAAGCTATTTGGATTGAAACCAAAATTAACAAGGAAACCATGCTAATAGGTTCATTCTACCGACAACCGAGTGCCACAGTTGACTATTGGGATTTGATCAGACAAAGCTTTTGGAATGTAAATAACACTGGTTTAAAATTTATTGCCTTTGGGGACTTCAATTCCGACTTTAACTTCCCAAGCAAGCACTTAGTTGATATACTCTACATGTTTCAGTTGCACCAGCTACTAATTCTGACACTAGAATAACTCCGACAAGTAGTACATGTATTGATCTTATTATAACCCAGACGCCACAGTTATCAAAAGTATAGAGGTTTTGCCGGAAATATGTAGTGACCACTGTGTGCCATGTGCAACAGTGATCAATAACACCAATACTAATTATAGTTTCAAAAGAACATTATACAATTATGCAAATTAGATGCCATTAAATTCTGCAACATGCTGTCTCGTATAGACTGGGCCGATGCATGCAAAATGGATCCTTGAACTGTGCTGAACATTTTAATACTATATTTTTCGAAGCGCCTGCATTGCATGCCTGTAAAAACCGTTACATTCGCTCTCAGTACTGCTTGGTAATGCAGACATTCGCTGGGCTATAACACAGAGATATAGGTTGTTTAAAAAAGCAAAACGCAGAAATAAAGACGAAGACTGGCGAGCTTATCGGACTTATAGAAACTTAGTAACTACTAAGATTAGAGACAGAACTGGAATATTTAAATGAACTTTGATTTAAAGGCATCTGACCCAAAACAGTTCGGTACTAAGGAATGGTGGAAACTGGTAAAAAATTATGAATAAAAAAGGCATATCCGACGACATTCCTCCCATCTTCTTCAATGGTACTTTGTATTCTTCCAGCGAAGACAAGGTCAACGCATTGAATGATTATTTTATTCAACAATCGGTTTTAGACAATCCAAACGAAAATACTCCAATGTTGAGTACACTGACTCTGAAATTACTGATATTATTCTTACGCACGCTGACATACATAGTGTAATAAAAAAAAATAGACAAATCAAAGGCAACAGGGCCCGATATGATTCATACACAAATTGCTGATAGCTACAGTTGACATTATTACAGAAACCCTTAGCCATCCTATTTAACCGCTGTTTGAATGAAGGTATCTTTCCAAACATTTGGAAGATTGCTCATGTAACACCACTACATAAAAAAGGACCCGAAAATCTGTGTAATAATTATCGTCCTATTTCGCTGTTAAGTTGTGTAGGCAAGGTTTAGAACGATGTGTTCACAGCCGTGTGTTGAATTATTTAAGGTTTATAATATTATTACTCCATCCCAGTCAGGATTGTGCCAGGAGACTCGACAGTTAACCAACTCACATCAATATATCATGACCTATGTACATCATTCGATCAAGGAATACTACCAATCCATTTTTTTCGACATTTCCAAGCCTTGATCGAGTGTGGCACAAGGGATTATTGAAAAAAATAGAAGCTGTTGGTATAAGAGGCATTTGGCATTATGGTTTCACAACTATTTACAAAATCGCAAACAAGCCGTTGTTATAAAAGGTAAAAAGTCTGAATACAAACAGTACCTTCTGGAGTTCCACAGGGGTCTGTGTTAGGACCCTTGTTATTTCTCATATATATATAAACGACATACACCAAAATATTGAATCTGTTATAAAACTTTTTGCGGATGACACAAGTGTGTCACTTGCATTGAAAGACCCGACAGAGAGCAGCAATTTTAAATTCTGACTTTGAAAAAATTAACAGTGGGCGAAACGATGGAAAGTTAGTTTTAATGAAGAAAAACTGAATTGTTAACATTTAAGAAAGACAACCATCCAGTTTACCCACTGTCATTTGGAAATATCTGTTCTCGAAGACAGGAATGTCACAAACACTTAGGTCTGATTTTTCAAAGTAACTGCAAATGGGAAAAACATATAAACAGTATTATTAGAAAAGCAACCCTTCTTATTTCATGTTTACGTTCCTTTAAGTACAAGTTATGCAGAAAAGCCTTGGATACTATGTACAAATCCTTTATATTGCCACAGTTTGACTACGCCGACATTGTTTGGGATAATTGTACTGAACACTTTCAAACATGCTCGAAAAACCTGCATTGGAAGCTATAAGAATTATTTTAGGAGCTGTTAGAGGAACAAGCCACGAAAAGTTGTATAAGAATCTGGATTTTGCACACTAAAAGAAAGACGAAACGCCACAAGCTATTAATGTTTCACAAAATGATTAATACCTATGCCCCGGATACCTATCGAACTTAGTACCACCTCTAGTTCAACAAACAAACCGTATCATCGCAGACGACCACATGAAAGAGTCATTCCCGCTCACAAAACAGAACTATATGCAAATTCATTCATTCCGTCAACTACCCAACTGTGGAACACATTACCTCAAACTATACAAACAAATCCTTCAATTAGTCTGCTGAAAAAATATTTGTCAACGAATGACACTGTGGTTCCTATATATTATTATTTTGGTTCTAGAAAGGAACAAGTTAGCATTGTAGACTTCGACTTGCTATTAGCGATTAAATTATGACTTATTCAGACGCCACCTGTTAGAAGACCCTATATGTTCATGCGGATATACAGCAGAAACATCAGAGCATTTCCTACTACATTGTCCCCTTTATAATAGTATTAGAAATAAACCATTAATAAACTAGATGAGAATGAAAGAAATATCAAACACTTCTGTTTGGAAACGACCAGCTACATTTAGAAACTAATAAGAAAATATTTGCTATAGTCCACGACTTTTTGCGCCAAACCGACGCTTGTAAATCTGTAAAAGTCTGCCAAAATTGTTTATGATACAAGCGAAGAAGTACACGTTTTAATCCTTCCTCTCTCTCTCAGATCAATAATTATGACAACATTACTAGACCATTCGGTTAGTTATTTGCTTTTTTTAACCCCACCCCCTCCTCCCGTTTGTTGCTATTGTTTTGCTTTTTGTTTTGTTGTTTTGTTGTCATTTTGGTCTTTGTTGGTTTGTTTGCCTCGACGTTTGACAACAATTTGCCATCTTGCCATCGTAAATGTCTGTGTGATTATCATTTATCTATAGGTAACACTCAAATAAGCATATTGCTTTTGTGTTTCCTGTACTTATTTGTTGAGCTTATGATTACGATGAATGAATAAATAAAAAATTAAACCATTAACGCCCTGAGATAACCGTAATGGTTGACTGGGCGTAAAACACCAAATTGCTTACTTACTTACTGTACAGATTATAAACAGATACAAAGGAATGGAATGGAAAGTACGTGGCTTTTGACATACCAAAACACGTGTTACTGTGCACTGGTAGATAGATGGATAGTATGTTTTTGACTCTGTAATGGTTGTGACAGTGAATTAGACGAATTTGTGAATTAGTGCCTTGTGTTTTGAACTGGTGTGAAATAATTTTCAATGTGTATTTCGTCCTGAAGTGATCCTGTGCTGCTGACGGGAGGTCAAAATCCAACAACTAAAAACTAACTAGTCTTCCATCATCCGCAGGAATGCCATCCACAACAAAGTCGCTACCCCGGCGAAGCACCTGTTTCGTCTGGATCACACTGATCTCTATCACCTCGACCAATAGCACCGACTTTGACAATCACTGGAAACGTGAGAACGCTACCATTTTGATGATGACAGTGAAGTTAAGAGCACGGTCGACCTTGGAGTGCACCTTGGGATGTCTGCACTCTTCTCCGTGCGGTTCCTTCTGCATGAGGCGATCCGACAACACCTGCTACCTGGCTGTGGAGAAACCCTCCCCTGTGCAGCTGCTGGGCGAGTTTTCGGATGTGAGATGTTTCAGTAAAGGTCAGCCATTTTGGTTTATGGTTCACACAATTACCCCACCCCACACCACATACACACACGCGTGTGTGAGTGTGTATGTATGTAAGCATGTGTGTGTGTGTGTGTGTGTGTGTGTGTGTGTGTGTGGTGTGTGTGTATGAGAGAGAGAGTTTTGCAATCCCTGATATCAAATCTAATGTATAGTTCATCATTGATTTTCTAACCGACAACGATTCGATGGTCTGTCTTCGCGAGTGCTGTGCACACAAAGACAAGACAGTCACTGGCGATGTGCTGATGTCTTGATGACTTCTTTAAAGGAACTAGGCCAAGCAGGTTTGGCTAAAATATAAAAATAAAGAATGGGAAAATGCTTTGGGCCAATTGAAACATGCCAGTTTAAGGCTAACTGTAGTGGTCTAAAAATAGATTACCTGTCACCCAACAGTGACGTACCAACGGGGTGCAGCTATTTATGGAATGCATTTTACGTCATACCATTTTGTTTTTGACACGTTTTTGTAGATTCTGCCTGCAACCAGTTGACAACGGCGTCGCCTGAGGTATGTAATCTATTCAGGTCTAATAATTTGTCGGGCGACTTACTAATGGTTGTGTGAATAATTTTAAGTCTTTCTTGGAATAAATCTCCTAATCGTACAGTGTGTACCTCACTATTCCATATGGATGAGACCGGTAGCTGCCGATTACTAATCATGCTCGGCGATGGGCTGAGGTGAAAGGTGTCGGGTGACGTATTGTTCTCAGCGTATTGATCCGATGGTACCACAGGACATTTTTCAGACACCATCTTCTAATCATGAAATTATTTTGTTTATTAATAGAGGAAAAACGTACCAACCGTGGTACCCCAGAAACACACATATATGCAGAGTTCCGATAGACTACTCCTATTAATGAGAAAGAAAGAAGGAGAAGAAAAAAAAGTAGTATCAGGAACATTTCCTTTGATGTGTTCAGTAACAGCCTTTGCCAGTTTCCTGTCGCAGACGTCTAAACTTGTGCACAGCTCTCTCGATCTCCACCTCGCCACCTGGTCACCCAGGTTTATCAGCCGCGCTGTCGGTCTCCTGTAAATCAGCTAATCGTTCTTTTTATTTTGGTCCTCCGAAGATAAATGGTAGTAACTCTTTTCTATAATCTTGACGTCAAATTAATAATCTCGTAATGACGTCAAAATTAGTTTGCCAGCATTTCATTGTTTTGTTCGTCTTGGCACTTCCAAACAATATCAGTTGATTTTCGTGTATCTTATTTATTTGAAAATAAAATAAAATAAAAGAATCACACACCATGTCCAGATTTTTTTCTTCTAAATGACAGAAAACACAAAACTGAGAAATTCTGGTATCCTATCAATGACGGCATACGAAAACATGGAAAAGAGCTCGTGAAAACAGTGTTTGTTACGGTGTCCGGGAAAGTCCTCTTTTAAAATCGTTATAAAATCAACGGCACATTCAATCTCAAAACTTTTGATGCGGATCATGTTCGTTTAACCTGCTCTAAACAGACGAGAAGTTTAGCCGCCAAAGGAGAGTTCCTTTAGTTAACAGTGACTTTCATTTTGATGTGATGTGTGCAGTTCCACTGCCGGTTGGATCTTTTATATATTTACTTGGCATTGAGCAGCTACCCCAATCTTTGCTCTTTCTGTTGTTGTTGTGTAACATAACTTGTCGTTTTATGATTGGCGTTCAATATGTGAGTGAGTGTACGTGACCCTATGCCACATTCCCCGTGCAATAATGTGACGCTGACACTTAGCAGGAAATTTGTTTGGCATTATATTGATTTTAGCTAACTGCCCAACGGCTGCCGGATATTCAGCGTACGGAGGGCGCTGTCTGAAGGTGTACCTGGAGACGATCAGTTACGCTACTGCTCAGGGAAGGTGCAGCGCGGATGGCGGTCACCTGTACCACTACAAGTCCTTGGCCTTTGACCGAGAACCCGTTCGTCTGCTGTTAGAGAGCCCTGGTGGGTATAGCTGTCATCAAATATTTCTTCTTCAACTGATTATACCACAGTTTTAGTCTTTGATCAGCAGCAGCATCGCTTTTGCCGAAGAGCAGAGCTGCTGTCTAAAGTTTACCATGACACCGATTGCACCAGAGACCATGCTGTGCGTATTCTGGTTGCCTAAAGCCTGTTCGTAATTGTGCGAACTTTCGCTTCGCGAATCTAGTTCCGGGTAGTCATCGAACCTGAAAAACGTTCGGTGAACATAGCTGGTTCTTAATTGGGCGAACGTTTGCTTCGCTAACCTTGTTCAGGGTATTCGACGAATTGCGACCTATTTGCTGACTTGTGGGAGGCGCAGCCTTGTCTCTGATACCCAGAATGATATAGTAGTTAGTTGAATTACCCTGTGAGGGATGGTTAAAGTATTTTGACTCGACTTTAACATACACTTTGTATCATGCTGTCTGCTGCGCTTCTGCGGCAATTCGGGCCGAAGCTAGTATCTCATTATAAGCCAGTTAAGACACGAAGTATAGTTCGTCATTCTCCGAACCATGTTCGGGGAACTAAAAGTTCATCTGAACTCAGTTAAGAAAAGAATTCTTGTTCGCCGAACTGTCTGAAGTATGTTCAGCGAACTAACAAGTCACCCAATTAAGAACGGGCTTAACGGCATATACACACACTATGTTCATTGATGATAAAGGATGTGATCATCTGTTAGAAAGTGAGGACAATTACATTCATTCCAATTCTAGATTTAGACTCAAATCATCGGGCATTTCACCAGCCAGTACAATATCACATGGCGGTCAGATCCAAAGCTTGTGGGACCGTAACTATGGGAGGTGGTGGGACTTATAGCTCAGAGCGCGGCCATTCTGTTGAGCAAACAGAAATGATATTATTGGTAATCCAACGATAACAAACTATTGCATAACTGTTATGCACTGTGTTCATGCAGTGACGGACTATGGCTGGACTGTTTACATCGTTGTTGTATGCTACTCGCAGGTATCGTCTGGACCCCAGAGCCACGACTGTGGATGGGAGGCACTGACTTGGTGAATGAGGGCGACTTTGTCTGGACTGACGGAACCCATCTCCCTCTCAGTGCCTCCGTGTGGCGTCCTGGCGAACCCAACAACATGGGGAACATCGAGCACTGCCTGATTATCTGCAACCCGGTCTACAAGCTTAACGACATACGTTGCGATTCCAGCTTGCCTTATATCTGCCAGATTGATATGTAAAGGGCGTGTTCTGGTGGAGAACAATATAGCCGTAGCGGATTGTTGGTGCTTGGTGACTGTGTGTTCTCGGGTTGAGCCGTTTACCTGTGGGTACCGATCAGACCTAAAAGATGGAGAAAGAAGATAGGAAATACTGTACATGCGGCAAGTAGCAGCAGATTATCGTACATTGTACTCGAGCGAATAGTGACTGAATTAATAATAATGAATTATTGGCGAATTGTAAACGTAATAGAATTTCTTTACGTACGAATAAGACATTGCAAACTAGGAAAACAGTGAAGCATTTCGGTATTGCAGCTGCAGACTGATACAACTGAACGCTTACGACTAAATAGACCATGAGCCAACCTATATGAGAAAATATTATTCTAGGTAATTTGGGGTTTACTAGGTATTAACATTAGATCAATGCTTTAGCGTATGTGGATTGAAAGACGGGGTGGCGGGGTGGGGGGGATGGGGGGGGATGTCTAAGAGTGTGTACGTATGTATGTTTCATGGCTTTGAATCATTGAGATATGTGCAGTTCAATTCTTCGTTTTGCATTAATGTCGAACGACAGCTTTAATTTCCCGCTGGGATGATTAAAGTACATTGCTGTTGTTGTTATCGTTATTTATATACAGAATATCAGCAAAGCTGCACACGCGTTCAGATACACATTCACGTCACACATGTCGCTGCAAGTTCACTGCTGGCTGGTTGTGTTCCGGCAGTCACGTTCATCATTAGAAACGTTACAAGGGAAAGTGACAGGGGATGTATTGTTGTAATTGAACCTGGCTAAATTTGTGATGCAAAATAATGTCGATATCTGCTCTCTCTCTCTCTCTCTCTCTCTCTCTCTCTCTCTCTCTTCTCTCTCTCTCTCTCTCTCTCTCTCTCTCACTCTCACACACACACACACACACACACACACACACACACACACACACACACACACACACACCATGTGTATAAATATAAACGTGCATACGTACAAGAACCATGATACAAAATGTATAAACGTAGAATTATTTTTAACAGTTCTTAGCTTTGATTCGGACCATGATATATCTCTGACTTATGTTCAATATAGTTTTTGGATTGACCCCCCCCCCTCCCCCCCCCCCCCCCCCCCCCCCCAAAAACAAAAAAAACAAAACAAAAACGCAAAACAAACAACAGCAACAACTAATGGTACGGAAAGAAATGGCAGAATTATAATACTGATAATAACGACAATTGTAAAACCTAAGTTTGTACAACAATTTACCCGGTAGGCGAAATCAATGAACAGGATGTGTCATTGTTGCTTCCATTAGAACTTTAACATCGGAATAAGTAAGCATGCACAATGAATCAGCATGCATACCGACCAGTGAAATATTGTTTTGCTGCCTCTTCGCTGTAGAACGGCCCCTTTAATCTGCAGATGGAAGAGACTGAAGAATAAGAGCAGCTTGACTGGCACATCACAAGGGCAAAATACGTAGCGTTAAAGCTGCACTCTGGGGCCTTTGTCTGCCGGACTCGGCTCTGATTAAATTCTGCTCGGCTCACCTTTTTCTTCCGCGGTTTTGGTTCACAGTACGTGTATTTGCTCCTGTACGCACTTCACTTCCATATCCAGCAGTGGAACGCGGAAGGGATCCAGAAGAAGAATGGGATGGCCAGTGCCGACCGCGTACCCACGTCTGTCGCCGCTACTTGTCTGCCACACACGGTCAACAACACACAATTATGATACAGGCCCACGTGTGTGTGTGTGTGTGTGTGTGTGTGTGTGTGTGTGGTGTGTGTGTGTGGTGTGTGTGAGAGAGAGAGAGAGAGAGAGAGAGAGAGAGAGAGAGAGAGAGAGACCGCTTCAAGAAACTGAGGAGCGAATCTGAGTCTAAGACAAGACAGATAAAATATGCCTGGCGGGCGGCTAAAGCAGAACTTCAGGGATACGCTGACCAACACTCCACCAGGCCGTTCTTCTCGGGCCTCAGAGCCGTCTACGGACCACCCACCAGCACCATGACGCCTATCAGAGCATCAGATGGCACACTTCTCACGGAGGAAGCCCACATCCTGGAGTGCTGGACAGCACACTTCAGCCAGTTATTGAACAAGACCTCCAGCGTTGAAGACCAGACAATTCAGGACATGCCTCAGCGTCCCTTGATTCACACCCTCGATGGCCCGCCAACAAAAGCAGAGACCGTCAAGGCTATCGGGCAGCTGCAGACTGGCAAGGCCACTGGCCCAGATGGAATACCACCCGAAATCTTCAAGGCGGGTGGTGAGGCACTTACTGAGCAGCTCATCAGCCTGTTCCAGTTCTTCTGGGAGAGAGGGGAGGTTCCGAAAGACCTCAAGGGCGCCAACATCGTTCACCTGTATAGAACAAAAGTGAAAAAGCCAGAGGCATCTCACTCCTCAGCATTGCTGGCAAGCTCCTGGCCCGCATCCTCCTGAACAGGATCACCAAGCACCTTCTGGACAGCGTTGTCTCTGAAAGCCAGTGTGGGTTCAGGCAGAACAGAGGAACAGTGGACACGATATTCGCCGTCCGCCAGCTACAGAAGAAATGCCTGGAGCAGCGCTAAGACCTGTACCTCTTGTTCGTAGACCTCAGTAAGGCCTTCGATCTGGTCTCTGGTCCATTCTGTCGAAGCTCGGCAGCCCTCCCAAATTCATCAGCACGGTGCGGTCCCTATACGACGGCATGATCGCCAGTCATAGGGAACGGTGACGTGTCTGGCCCATTTCCAGTCACGAGTGGTGTGAAACAAGGTTGCGTGCTGGCCCCAAACCTGTTCAGCCCGGCGCTCGCCAAGACCAGTGCTGGCACACGATCCACTACAGAACTGACGGGCGCTTCTTTGATCTGCGGCGACTGAAAGCCAACACCAAAGTGCAAGAAGCTCTGGTCCGCGACTTCCTGTTTACAGACGATTGTGCATTGGCTGCTCACTCCGAAGAGGACCCGCAATGCCTGGCTGACTGTTTCTCTATTGCAGCCAAGGCCTTGGGCATGACAATCAGCGTTAAAAAAACTGAGGTACTCTGCCAGGCGGGCCTGGGCACCACTCAGCCAGAGCCATCTATCAAGATCGACGGAGCAGCACTGAAGAATGTCGAGGACTTCACATACCTTGGCAGTTGCCTGTTTTTATCACCGAAATCTTGTCGACTGTCCAAGGCCAGCAGCGCATCTGGGCGCCTGTGGACACGAGTTTGGCGTGAGCGCGGTATCAGCCAGGCAACGAAGCTTGCTGTCTACAGAGCTGTAGTCCTCCCAACCTTGCTGTATGGCTGCGAGACCTGGACATGCTACTGCAGACACCTCAAGAAACTGGACCAGTTCCACCTCCGCAGGCTCCTGGGCATTTCCTGGGAGGACAAAGTCACCAACCAGGAGGTACTTCGCCGTTCCAGCATGCCAGGTATTGAGGTCCTGATCGTGAAGGCCCAACTCAGATGGACTGGCCACCTGATGAGAATGGAGGACAGCCGTCTTCCAAAACAGATCTGCTGTTCTGAACTGGCTTGCGGCACTCGCAGGCAGGGTGGCCAGACAAAGCGCTACAAAGTCTCCCTTAGGAACTCATGGCACGCCTGTGACATCCCTGTTAAAGGCTGGGAGTATCTTGCAGCATATCGTAGCGCTTGTAGGCTGGCAACCCACAACGGAGCCCACGTCTTCGAGGAAGGGCGATTGTCACAGCTTGACATCAAACGCCAAGCCAGGAAAGAGCGGAAGGCCAGCCCAGCTGCTGCCATAGCCTGCCTGGTGTGTGGACGCATCTGCGCATCGGAGTTTGGTCTGCTATCACACCACAGGCGCCACTGACATCGTCGTCGCTTTGCGACGGACAACTATGATGATGATGATGATGATGATGGTGAGAGAGAGAGAGAGAGTGCGTGCGTGCGTGCGTGTGTGTGTGTGTGTGTGTGTGTGTGTGTGTGTGTTGTTGTGCGTGGAAGTGATGAGAAATGTGTTGAACGAACTGTCGTAGTGTGGTTATGTAATTAATAGCGTACATTGTGCTCTAGGTTGCTTATATATATAGTTGACCTTGGGTTTTTGTTTTTTTGTTTGTTTGTTTTTGTGCGCTTCTGGATCACGTTAGGTGTAAAAGCTTTACAAATACTCTTTAAATTACATTACAAAGCCACGAACAATGTTCTGTTGTGTCCAAGCGCTTCATTGGTGACCAGTCCAAGTCGGAATAGACTACAAACTTTCAACTGACTCAGGTCTTTGGTGTTGTGTTGGTGTGACGTCTTTGGACCGCTAATTAATTCTCTTAGGTACTGATTCTTCACAATTGGGGGCCGGGGATAGCTCAGTGGTCAGAGCGCCGGACTCGTGATCAAAAGGTCGCGGGTTCGAATCCTTGCAGGAGCGGCACGAGAATTTTCTTCTCCAGGTTCAACTTTCTGTGCTGACTCTTATTTCGGTATCCGTTCCACCCCGTGTTACCGCAGTAGCACGTAAAAGACCCGGTCATTCTGCCAAAAGTGCAGGTGGCAGGTTACAGCTAAACACGCATACACCTTGCGTATGTGGCTTTGCATGAAGTGCATGCATGGTTGCATGGTGTACACAGAACGCGCCGAGAAGGCAGCAGTTTCATGTGGCACCAGCCATGCCAGCGCTGTAAGTACACCACTTCGGTGGATATTCAAAAACGCGCTATAAAAAGCTAGTCACTCATGTAGAATCACATGCGAGCGCAGTGAGTCTGCTGGAGAGCGGAGAATAGCGCTATATAAAAGCGATCAATAATAATAATAATAATAATAACTGTGATAAAGACTCATCTCTGCAAACAATACCACAAAAGGTGAGTTCAAATAATGTCTTCTTACTTAGCACCCCCCCCCCCCCACCCCCCCACCACCACCACCACCACCACCCACCCCCCCCACCCCCTCCTCGTTGCATTCCTTTGTAAGCCTGTGTGTGTGTGTGTGTGTGTGTGTGTGTGTGTGTGTGTGTGCGTGCGTGCGTGCGTGCGTGCGCGCGTGCGTGCGTGCGTGCATGCGCGCGCGCGCGTGTGTGTGTGTGTGTGTTCTAACTCCAGAGCAGATGGGTACTGGGAAGGCACAGTTGGAGATACTCTCTGCTGAGAACAAAGCGTTTTCAAGCGTTGTCTCTTTTAAGAGATAATTTAGATAGGAGAATATATCCGTCCTTGATATTTGCTCGCATATACCATTGACTCTTACCGTAGGTGATTCAGGTCTCTGTTGCTTTGTCGTATGTGTGACGGCTGTCGGGCGCTGCTGATTCGGTCACTTTGTTGTTGATTTTCTGTTGTATAGCCTTGCTTTTCGTACACACACACACACACACACACACACACACACACACACCACGCACGCACGCACGCACGCACGCGTTACAATTCCCGCTGTTGCTTCGATCCATGTATATATAATGCTTTGATTACGTGCTAGTGTTCCGATCCTTCCTTAATACTCTGCTTACGGGATATTGTTTGGGTCCTTCCTTAATGCTTTGGTTACGGGCTATTGTTTTGATCCTTCCTTAATCTTTTGGTTACGGGCTATTGTTTCGATCTTGCTGTAATACTTTAGTTATGGGCTATTCTTTCGGTCCATCTGTAATGCTTTTTTTTTTTACGGGCTATTGTTTCAATCCTGCTGCAATACTTTAGTTACGGGCTATCATTTCGATCCATCCTTAATGCTTTGGTTACGTGCTATTCTTTCGATCTGTACATAATACTTTCGGTTACGGGCTATTTTTTTCAGTCCGTCTGTAATGCTTTGGTTACAGGCTATTGTTTCGATCTGTACATAATGCTTTGGTTACGGGCTATTCTTTCGATCTGTACATAATACTTTGGTTACGGGCTATTTTTTCAGTCCGTCTGTAATGCTTTGGTTACAGGCTATTGTTTCGATCTGTAAATAATACTTTAGTTACGGGCTGTTGTTTCGCTCCGTTCTTAATGCTTAATGCCAATAACAATACCGGCTCTTGTTTCGGTCATTCCTTAATGATTCGGTTAGGGGTAAATGTTTCCAGGCATGCAGCCTAGTCACTGGATCCCTCCCTGCGAAGGGGTTCCATGAACGCAAAAACTGATAGCCTCCTTGCATGCTGAGAACACAGTGCTGGACGTGGAGAGCCCCCGCACTGCCAGCATTCTGTTGATCGCTTTTCTATAGCGCTCTTTTCTCCTCTCGAGCAGACTCACTGCGCTCTTGTCGCATGTGAGTCTCAGCGAGTGACCTTTGACCTGTTGACACCTTCAGCTTCTGTCAGATCTCTGATTTTTATTCTGTCTTTGTTCAAACTGTCTTTGTTCAAACTGTCTTTGTTCAAACTGTCTTTGCAGCAAGTCTTTGCTAGCAGCAGCAGCAGCAGAGATGTTTAAGTTTACCATGACACCGATGGCACCAGAGACCAGGCTGTGCGCATCCTGGCTGCCTAAGGGCATACACACACACACACACACACACACACACACACACACACACACACACACTGCGTTCGTTGATGATAAAGGATGTGATAGTCTGTTAGAAAGTGAGGACAATTACATTCATTCCAGTTCTAGAATTAGACTCAAATCATCGGGCATTTCACCAGCCAGTACAACATCACATCGCGGTCAGATCTAAAGCTTGTGTGACCATAACTGAGGGAGGTGGGACTAACAACTAAGAGCGCAGCCCTTCTGTTGAGTAAACAGAAATATGATTGGTAAACCGACGATAACTATTGCATAACTACTATGCAGTGTGTTCAGTCAGTGGTGGACTATGGCGGGACTGTTTACATCGTTGTTGCTACACGCAATATCGACGGGACCTCGACGCTAAACCAGTGGGCTGGGTGGCACTGACGTGGTGAAGGAGGACGATTTTGTCTGGACTGACGGAACCCACCTCCTCCTCAACGCCTCCCGCGTGCGGCTTCCTGGTAACCCCGAGAACTTGTATAACGAGAACTGCCAGCATATCTTCACGGCCGCAGTCTACAGGCTTAACGACGTACGTTGCGATTTCCTAATGCCTTACATCTCTGCCAGATCCAGATCGATATGTACTTTGGCGTGTTGTTGTGGAGGAGAGTATAGCCGTAGCGGATTGTTGGTGCTTGAGTGACTATAGCGACGCTGCTATAAATGTATCACGGGCACTGCTCCGCCTTATCTCTGTGACTCTATTCAACTTTGCACAACCTCCTGGCGTACTCTTCGCTCTGCTTCTGATAATCTCAGCCTCCAGATTCCTCACACCAGACTCTCCACTATTGGTTCGCGCGCCTCTTCTGTTTTAGGGCTATCTACATGGAATGACCTTCCCCTTCCTCTCCGACAGCACTCCCTGGGTTCATTCAAATGTAACCTAAAAGCATTTCTTTTCCAAAACTGTAGACCCAGCTGTCATGTTTTGTTCCGTGCTGCTGTTTTCATCCATCTCCAGTCTCTAAGCTGTGTAAGTTGGGCTTTGTATAGTCGGGAATGTTCGTACGGGCGTGTGTGTGTGTGTGTGTGTGTGTGTGTGTGTGTGTGTGTGTGTGTGTGTGTGTGTGTGTGTGTGTGTGTGTGTGTGTGTGTGTGTGTGTGTGTGTGTGTGTGTGTGTGTGTGTGTGTGTGTGAGCGAGACAAGATTTTGCCCTTTTTTAAATACTTTAATTCTTCTTCTTCTTCTTCTTAGTGACAGAATTAATAAATAATCAATTAATGACGAATTGTAAAAGTAATAGAATTTCTAAAAGTTATTCTTTACGTACCAACAAGACGTTGCAAACTAGGGAAACTTTGAAACATTTCTGTACTGTCGCTGTAGACTGACACCACTGAACGCTTATGACTAAAACGTACGTAGAAAAATCACTCGAACACCAGATAGATCTTCCCATGAGACCATAATAATTTATTATGCTTTAAGTTTCCTACGTATCCCTATCAATTTTCAGTGCAAAGTACCGTGTATTTGACAGACATGATGGGGGAACTGCTAGTCACATGCTTGGGCATTGAGTCTACTCGCGAGCGGAGAATAGCGCGATATAAAAGCAATAACAATATCAACAACATAGGTATTGTTTTGCTTTCAGTGTGTTTAGCAAAGTGAACTCAGTTAGGAAAGACGAGCGAAGTTATCGTTAATAATAATAATAATGTAATTTATCATGCGCTCATCAACGCCCTGAGCGCTCACATGATACATATTAACCTAAATATGATACTCTATACACATGTAGAGCATAGTCCTACCAAAATATTTTACATAAAGTATTACACAAAAACAAAACAAAAAACGCACTACACACACACACACACACACACACACACACACACACACACTTGGCACGCACACACACACACACACACACACACACACACACACACACACACACACAGTGACTGTAGTAGATACTGGGTACTGATATTAGTTATGATGGATATACTGTGAGATTTGAGCAAGTGCGCTATGTTTTCACGTTAATGCCGTCCCGGTTATCATAGCCATGCAATCTTGTTAACCAATGTACTTCTCTCTACCAGGTTATCTTTCCCAGACCCTATGTGCATATGCAGCAACACCAAGCCTTCGTTCATCGTGTGAGAAGCTCCTCAAAGTCCCAAAGCGCAACATCAAAACGTTCGGGGAGCGTTCCTTCAGCTTTCTTGCACCTTCTGTCTGGAACTCTCTGCCGTCCGATCTCAGAAATTCTTCTGCCCTTCCGCTGTTTAAATCCAGACTCAAAACTCACTTGTTCATGACAGCTTTCTGCCAGTAGGATTTCTGCAGTCTTCAACCCCTCCCTACGTGACTGTGCTTCCTGAGTGTTTTAGTTGTCTCACGATCGCTAAGAGAGAGAGAGAGAGAGAGAGAGACTGACGGTTTAATGAATAAAGGCCATTGGCCCATTTCATGGGGAGAGAGAGAGTTGAGGGAGCGGGAGAGATGGGGGCGGGGAGAGGAGGGGGAAAGAGAGGGAGTACGTGTGCACGTGAGAGCGAAAGAGGGGCACAGAGAGAGAGAGAGAGAGAGAGAGAGAGAGAGAGAGAGAGAGAGAGAGAGAGACTGACACATGGTTTATTGTGAAGGCCACCGACCCATACACAAAATGGGGGCGGTGGGGGGGGGGGGGGGGGTAAGTCGTTTAAAAAAAAAAGAGGTCTAACATTCATAGGGTCAACAGTTCCTAACTGTATAATGGATTGCATTTGTCAATGTACCAGGTGACCCCCGGAGTGTTCAGCTGAGGAAGCTACAACAACAAACTCACAAAGTCTGGCAGGCTCCACACAGCAGTTTACTGAGATTTTCAACATTAAAAAAATAAAAAGTAACATACACACAGACGTATATAGAAAGAACTGAATTTAACAAAAGTATCAAGAATGACACCGTATAAACCAATAATGTACCTCCATCTGACAAAAGAAAGATCATCAAAATTGAGAAATACCTCGTACAAATTGAGACATACCTTGCACAAACTGAAACAAAATTACAGCAGCTACTTAAAGCTTCGAAAACATAGGATGGGTCCTACTTCAAGTCAGAAGAGTTGGCAGAGATATTGATATCACATGATCATATAATTATGTATGCATTTAAAAACGTAATAATATACACATTTAAGGAAAGACAACTTGAACTATATTTCAACTGCAAAGGCAAAGGAAAGTTCTACAAAATGCAAACAGAAAGTTATATTCATATACACTTTGCAAAGCTCTACAGCTGGGTTAATAATTACATCACATGCAAACTTTTTATATATATATAGAATTATATTCTGACTACATAATTTTTGAAAGCTCTATAACTTGGTTCATAGTTGGTTCCTCTTAGTCTAAGCACCTGCGTGCACTTTGTACATCTGGAGTTACATGCTCGTCATACTTTCCGCTGAAGCTGAAGGGTTTGATTTTCCTGCGTCAATCTTCTACCCACAACAATTATGAAACTAAATTTTGAGGAAAAGGTCAGAGTTTCCCACTTACTCCAGCATGTCTCTTCCGGATACATTTCTCAGGGGCAATGTTTCACGCGTGTGACACCAAATTTCAGACGGGGCATCAACAGTTGCCATGGATGACTCCATATTGCTTGCTCCCACTTCCTCGCGAAATTGTACTGTTTATTGGACAAGGAGCTATGGCACAAAAGTGATAAGGCTTTTGTATTCTGCAGCACAGGCGCTGTGTTGTTTAGAGGTAATAACTGTTCTGTTTATTGCACAAAGAGCTATGGCACAAAAGTGACATTGACAAAGCTAGTACTCTGCAACACTGGTGCTGTGTTGTTCAGAAGTAATAACTGTTCTGTTTACATTGCACAAAAGAGCTATGGCACAAAAGTGACAAGGCTGGTGTTTTGTAGCACAGGTACTGCATGGTTCAGATGAATCAGAAGTGACAATTGTTCCGTTTATTGCATACATGTTGTGTGGCTCAGTAGTGATAATACTTTTGTCTATCGCCCAGGTGTTGCATGGTTCAGAAGTGATCATTGTTCTGTTTATCGTGCAGGTGATGTGTGGTTCAAAGGGGATAATTGTTCTGCTTATTGTGCTAGTTTTTGTAGCACAGGTACTGCATGGTTCAGATGAATCAGCAGTGACAATTGTTCTGTTTATTGCATGACGTGTTGCATGGCTCAGAAGTGATAATATATTTGTTTATTGCTCAGGTGCCGCACGGTTCAGAAGTGATAATTGTTCTGTTTATTGTGCTAGATATGTCAGCTGTTCTGTTTATTGTGCTAGACATGTCAGCTGTTCTGTTTATTGCACAGGGCCTCAATGGCTCAGAACTGACAATTGTTCTGTGTATTGCACAAGAGTTGCATGCTTTGCAAATGGCAATCATTCTGTTTATTGCACTAGGCCTGTGTAGCTCAGAACTGACAATTGTTCTGTTTATTGCACTGGACTTCATGGATCTGAAGTGACAACTGTTCACTGCACAGGGCTTCCTGCATCAGAAGTGACAGATGTTCACTGCACAGTGCTTCCTGCATCAGAAGTGACAGACGTTCACTGCACAGGGCTTCATGCATCAGAAGTGACAGCTGTTCTGTTTATTGAACAGGGCTTCATGGATCAGAAGTGACCACTGTTCACTGCACAGGGCTTCATGGATCAAGAAAAAAGGGGTTTGGACCCACTGTCACTGCACAGGGCTTCATGATCAGAAGTGACAACTGTTCACTGCACAGGGCTTCATGGATCAGAAGTGACCACTGTGCACTGCACAGGGCTTCATGATCAGAAGTGACAACTGTTCACTGCACAGGGCTTCATGGATCAGAAGTGACCACTGTGCACTGCACAAGGCTTCATGTATCAGAAGTGACCACTGTTCACTGCACAGGGCTTCAGGGATCAGAAGTGACAGCTAGCTGTTCACTTCACAGGGCTTCATTGATCAGAAGTGACCACCATTCACTGCACAGGGCTTCCTGCATCAGAAGTGACCACTGTTCACTGCACAAGGCTTCACGCATCAGAAATGACCACTGTTCACTGCACAGGGCTTCATGGATCAGAAGTGACAGCTGTTCACTTCACAGGGCTTCATGCATCAGACGTGACCACTGTTCATTGCACAGGGGCTGCTTTCAGCTGCAGTATGTTGCCCAGGCCAGGTTGAGACTTCAACTCCTGCAACACACGAACAACAAAGTCATTCCCCCCCTGAATTTGTTCTTAACATATGTCCATGTCTGTTCATAGCTTGAGGTAGTAGAAATCTCAAAAGACATGTCATTGCAGCAATGAAGACTTCATTTGGATGGCATCACTGTTTTGCTTGCTGCAACTTCCTGTCACATAGCTTGAGGTAGTAGAAATCTCCAAAGACATGTCATTGCAGCAATGAAGACTTCGTTTGGATGGCATCACTGTTTTGCTTGCTGCAACTTCCTGTCACATAACGTGAGGTAGTAGAAATCCCCAAAGACATTCATTGCAGCAATGAAGACTTCATTTGGATGGCATCACTGTTTTGCTTGCTGCAACTTCCTGTCACATAGCTTGAGGTAGTAGAAATCTCCAAAGACATATCATTGCAGCAATGAAGACTTCATTTGGATGGCATCACTGTTTTGCTTGCTGCAACTTCCTGTCACATAGCTTGAGGTAGTAGAAATCTCCAAAGACATATCATTGCAGCAATGAAGACTTCATTTGGATGGCATCACTGTTTTGCTTGCTGCAACTTCCTGTCACATAGCTTGAGGTAGTAGAAATCTCCAAAGACATATCATTGCAGCAATGAAGACTTCATTTGGATGGCATCACTGTTTTGCTTGCTGCAACTTCCTGTCACATAACGTGAGGTAGTAGAAATCTCCAAAGACATATCATTGCAGCAATGAAGACTTCGTCTGGATGGCATCACTGTTTTGCTTGCTGCAACTTCCTGTCACATACTTGAGGTAGTAGAAATCTCCAAAGACATATCATTGCAGCAATGAAGACTTCATTTGGATGGCATCACGTTTTGCTTGCTGCAACTTCCTGTCACATAGCTTGAGGTAGTAGAAATCTCCAAAGACATATCATTGCAGCAATGAAGACTTCATTTGGATGGCATCACTGTTTTGCTTGCTGCAACTTCCTGAAATAGCTTGAGGTAGTAGAAATCCCCAAAGACATTCATTGCAGCAATGAAGACTTCTTTGGATGGCATCACTGTTTTGCTTGCTGCAACTTCCTGTCACATAACGTGAGGTAGTAGAAATCTCCAAAGACATATCATTGCAGCAATGAAGACTTCATTTGGATGGCATCCCCGTTTTGCTTGCTGCAACTTCCTGTCACATACTTGAGGTAGTAGAAATCTCCAAAGACATATCATTGCAGCAATGAAGACTTCGTTTGGATGGCATCACTGTTTTGCTTGCTGCAACTTCCTGTCACATACTTGAGGTAGTAGAAATCTCCAAAGACATATCATTGCAGCAATGAAGACTTCTTTGGATGGCATCACTGTTTTGCTTGCTGCAACTTCCTGTCACATAACGTGAGGTAGTAGAAATCTCCAAAGACATATCATTGCAGCAATGAAGACTTCGTTTGGATGGCATCACTGTTTTGCTTGCTGCAACTTCCTGTCACATAGCTTGAGGTAGTAGAAATCCCCAAAGACATGTCATTGCAGCAATGAAGACTTCATTTGGATGGCATCACGTTTTGCTTGCTGCAACTTCCTGTCACATAGCTTGAGGTAGTAGAAATCTCCAAAGACATATCATTGCAGCAATGAAGACTTCATTTGGATGGCATCACTGTTTTGCTTGCTGCAACTTCCTGTCACATAGCTTGAGGTAGTAGAAATCTCCAAAGACATATCATTGCAGCAATGAAGACTTCATTTGGATGGCATCACTGTTTTGCTTGCTGCAACTTCCTGTCACATAGCTTGAGGTAGTAGAAATCTCCAAAGACATATCATTGCAGCAATGAAGACTTCATTTGGATGGCATCACGTTTTGCTTGCTGCAACTTCCTGTCACAAAACTGAGGTAGTAGAAATCCCCAAAGACATTCATTGCAGCAATGAAGACTTCTTTGGATGGCATCACTGTTTTGCTTGCTGCAACTTCCTGTCACATAGCTTGAGGTAGTAGAAATCTCCAAAGACATGTCATTGCAGCAATGAAGACTTCTTTGGATGGCATGACTGTTTTGCTTGCTGCAACTTCCTGTCACATAACGTGAGGTAGTAGAAATCTCCAAAGACATTCATTGCAGCAATGAAGACTTCGTTTGGATGGCATCACTGTTTTGCTTGCTGCAACTTCCTGTCACATAGCTTGAGGTAGTAGAAATCTCCAAAGACATTCATTGCAGCAATGAAGACTTCTTTTGGATGGCATGACTGTTTTGCTTGCTGCAACTTCCTGTCACATAACGTGAGGTAGTAGAAATCTCCAAAGACATATCATTGCAGCAATGAAGACTTCATTTGGATGGCATCACTGTTTTGCTTGCTGCAACTTCCTGTCCTGACATAACTCCTCATCCCTCTCCCCAATAAACAAAGCAGAATGATATTTAAAAAAAAAAAAAGAAGTGAAAGACAAAATGTTGACTAAAATGACAATATAAAGACTGAAAATGTGAGCCAAAAGAGCAAAAGCACACAAGAATAACAACAACCACAAAAGATGGAAAGACATTAAATAAAATGAGCTGATACGAAGAACGCTTTTAAATGTAATAAGACAAAGAATACGTAAATGGAAACACATTAAATAAAATGACCTGATTTGAAGAACACTTCCGTTTAATTGTTATGATTGCAATGGACAATAAAGTATTTTGAATTGAAATGAACTGAAGTGAAACATAACAAGACAAAGAATACGTAAATGTTTCAAGGAGTCACAGAAAAGTTGAAAATTACGCTGCCGTGACACAGCTTGAAAAAAAAGAAAAAAAGGGCTGGGTTGGGGAGGGGGGGGGGGGGACAAGAGTTCAAATCATCTTTTTTCAGTTTGTGTGCATTTTGATCTTCGTCTCGAAATGCTAGCAGTCACCCATGTGTTAGACATTTCAATAAAAACAAATGTCAAGGGGGTGGGAGGGGCAATGACTATTGCAGCATTAGTGGGTCTTCCTTTCCCCGACAGACACCTTGGCACTCTAGCTCGTCATACATGATGGCTGACAAGTCTTGTGGTCAGCTATCACCACAAAATGATAAAAACTCTTACTGCATTAATAATGCATACCTCCAAACTGCGCGCCAGTTGCTTGTATTCCTCTTTGTTTTTCTTCTTGCGGACATCCTCAAAACAGTCATTGATGCAGATAGACACTCGTATTTCTTTTAAATGCCGGCAAGAATCTGAAAGGAAACAAAATTTGTACTTACAGCAAGCCAGTGAGGCAGTCCGCACACAGAGAGAGAGAGAGACAGAGACAGAGACAGACAGACAGAAAGGAAGAAGAGAAAAGGTTTTGATAGGAGAATAGACAAAAATGAACTAGTTACTTTTGTCGGTTGAAAGGATGCAGTAAAAAAAAAGAAGAAGAACAACAAAAAGATATACTTGTTTGGCAAATAAAAAAAGAAAGATAAACTACTACTAAATCAATGTTTTATTTTGTCTGTTCACGGCAAGGCGATGTTAGACCAGAAAGAAAAGGGAAAAAAACATGCACACACAAAAAAAGTTTCTGACATTCTGTTCCTGTATGCCTAAGATTAAGAACTTTCATACAGGTTTTTTCCCCCCCCCCCCCCCCCCCCACCCCCACTTATCTGGTGGTAAACAGATTGAACCACTAGCAGACTTTGCAAGACATGACCTGTACAACAGGTGGCACAACAACAGAGGTCACCTGAATGGGTAACTATCACCAGGTATGCAAGGAAACATAAAGTACATAAACTTCACCAAAGGTGCAAAGACATCACCTGTACACCTGTTGGAAGAAAAAGAAGAACAACCAACACCAACAACAAAACGGCAAGAACAATCGCCACCACCAGCAACACCAAAGAAAACGGCTGACTGACTGTACAAGGTCTTGCAGGTGTTGGAAGAAAAAGAAGACAAAGAAAAAAACCACCACTACCAACATCAACAAAGAAGAAGAAGACAGCTGACTGACTGTAGGTCTTGAAGTTGTTGGAAGAAGAAGCAGAATATGAGGAAGAACAAACAACACCAACAAGAACAACACCACAACCAACAACAAAACAGCAAGAACAAGTCCACCAACAACAACAAAACAACAAGAACAAGTCCAAGTCCACCAACAACAACAAAACAGCAAGAACAAGTCCACCACCAACAACAAAACAGCAAGAACAAGTCCACACCAACAACAAAACAGCAAGAACAAGTCCATCACCAACAAAACAGCAACAACAAGTCCACCACCAATAACAAAACAGCAAGAACAAGTCCACCAACAACAACAAAACAGCAAGAACAAGTCCACCAACAACAACAAATCAGCAAGAACAAGTCCACCAACAACAACAAAACAGCAAGAACAAGTCCACCAACAACAACAAAACAGCAAGAACAAGTCCACCACCAACAACGACAAATCAGACAGCTGACTGACTGTAGAAGGTCTTGCAGGTGTTGGAAGAAAAAGGAGAAGATGAAGAAAAACAACCACCACTACCAAAAACAACAACAACATAGAAGAAGAAGACGGCTGACTGACTGAAGAAGGTCTTGAGTGTGTTGGAAGAAAAAGGAGAAGATGAAGAAGAACAAACACCATCACCAACAACAACAAAGACAAATAAGACAGCTGACTGACTGTAGAAGGTCTTGCAGGTGTTGAAAGAAAAATGAGAAGATGAAGAAGAACAAACACCATTACCAACAACAACAAAGACAAATAAGACAGCTGACTGACTGTAGAAGGTCTTGCAGGTGTTGAAAGAAAAAGGAGAAGATGAAGAAGAACAAACACCATCACCAACAACAACAAAGACAAATAAGACAGCTGACTGACTGTAGAAGGTCTTGCAGGTGTTGAAAGAAAAATGAGAAGATGAAGAAGAACAAACACCATTACCAACAACAACAAAGACAAATAAGACAGCTGACTGACTGTAGAAGGTCTTGCAGGTGTTGAAAGAAAAAGGAGAAGATGAAGAAGAACAAACACCATCACCAACAACAACAAAGACAAATAAGACAGCTGAGTGACTGTAGAAGGTCTTGCAGGTGTTGAAAGAAAAAGGAGAAGATGAAGAAGAACAAGCACCACCACCAACAACAACAACAACAAAGACAAATAAGACAGCTGAGTGACTGTAGAAGGTCTTGAGGGTGTTGGAAGAAAAAGGAGAAGATGAAGAAGAACAAGCACCACCACCACCAACAACAACAACCAAAGACAAATAAGACAGCTGAGTGACTGTAGAAGGTCTTGAGGGTGTTGGAAGAAAAAGGAGAAGATGAAGAACAAACACCACCACCAACAACAACAACAACAAAGAAGAAGACGACAGCTGACTGACTGTAGAAGGTATTGAGGGTGTTGGAAGAAAAAGGAGATGAAGAAGAACAAACACCACCACCAACAACAACAACAACAAAGAAGACAGCTGACTGACTGCAGAAGGTCTTGAGAGTGTTGGAAGAAAAAGGAGAAGATGAAGAAAAACAACCACCACTACCAACAACAACAACAACATAGAAGAAGAAGACAGCTGACTGACTGTAGAAGGTCTTGAGGGTTTGGGCGGTGATGGGGGTCCCACTGAGCTCCAGTCGCTGCAGCTGCCGGAGCCCTGTCCTGCTCAAGGCGGTGGCTGAGTCCTCCCCCAGTTCCTTGATGTGGTCCAAACCGAGGTACTGGAGGCGCTGGCAGGACTGAACTGCACCAACAGAGGGAAACATTTTACACTGAGTGTGGTCAGCAAACAACCTGTACCTCAAGTGATTCATTCTTGTTACTCCTGTATGTCTGTTTGCATGGGACAAACATGACAGGATAGAAATGACACAAAAATTATCCAGTTCAACACACACACACACACACACACACACACAAAGTAAAGTGATCCAAAACAGTGTATTTCTCAACACAAAATTAAAGTGTAAATTGTATCAAGATGCACACACACACACACACACACACACACACACACACACACACACACACACACCAAACACACTGGCATCCCTGACACACACACATTGTCATAGTCACTTAAAGGAAAAAATAAACTTACATTAAGCTACAAGAAAGAAACACGCACACACACACACACACACACACACACTGTGGTAGAGACCTCACAAACACACTGGTACAGACCTCACACACAAACAAACTGGTACAGACCTCACACACACACACACACAAACTGTGGTACAGACCTAGAGGAACAAGACCAGTGATGTCCAAGGACCGTCCACCAACACCGATCTCCAAGAGGTCTGGGTAGAACTGAGCAATCAGCATCAGACACCGGTTGTTCATGCCCTCGCTGCTGTGACTGGCACCAGCATTAAAAGAAAGACAGTAAGCAACAGAAGCTTCCAAAGACTGACTTCTTTGATTGACATGCTTCCCCCCCCCAAAAAAAAATTGACTTTCTTGCATCCCCCCCCCCCCCACCCCACTCCCACACACACACTCCCGTAAGAAAGTCCTCGACATGTATGCTGTCACTCAATTCAAATATAAGCAAATTAATAATCAGAACCTGAGAGAAAAGGAGAGAGAGACAGAGACAGAGACAGAGACAGAGAGGAAGCTGGAACATAGCTCAATCAATGCTAGAGTGCCAGACTTGTGACCACGAGGCCACAGAGTCAATTCCCCACAGGAGCAGCAGAAGGGTTTTATTCTCCTGAGGTAGTTTTCTGTGCTGACTCTTACTTTGGTACCCATTCCATCCCTGTGTTACTGCATCAGCATGTAAAAGACCCTGGTCAGTTGCCAAAAACTGCCAGGTTACAGCTAAACACACAACCAGAGAAGAGGAGAAGAGAGCCTGACAGACAGACAGAGAAAAGGGTAAGAAGGGTGAAGAGAAAGACAGCCTGACAGACAGACAGAGAAAAGGGTAAGAAGGGCGAAGAGAAAGACAGCCTGACAGACAGACAGAGAAAAGGGTAAGAAGGGCGAAGAGAAAGACAGCCTGACAGACAGACAGAGAAAAGGGTAAGAAGGGCGAAGAGAAAGACAGCCTGACAGACAGACAGAGAAAAGGGTAAGAAGGGCGAGAGAAAGAAGCCTGACAGACAGACAGAGAAAAGGGTAAGAAGGGTGAAGAGAAAGAAGCCTGACAGACAGACAGAAAAAGGGTAAGAAGGGCGAAGAGAAAGACAGCCTCACAGACAGACAGAGAAAAAGGTAAGAAGGGCGAAGAGAAAGACAGCCTCACAGACAGACAGAGAAAAGGGTAAGAAGGGCGAAGAGAAAGACAGCCTCACAGACAGACAGAGAAAAGGGTAAGAAGGGCGAAGAGAAAGACAGCCTGATAGACAGACAGAGAAAAGGGTAAGAAGGGCGAAGAGAAAGACAGCCTGACAGACAGACAGAGAAAAGGGTAAGAAGGGCGAAGAGAAAGACAGCCTGACAGACAGACAGAGAAAAGGGTAAGAAGGGCGAAGAGAAAGACAGCCTGACAGACAGATAGAGGCAGACAAGGGAAAGAAGAGAAAGACAGCCTGACAGAGACAGAAAAGGGTAAGAAGGGTGATGAGAAAGATAGCCTGACAGAGACAGAAAAGGGTAAGAAGGGTGATGAGAAAGACAGTCCAACTGACAGAGACAGAAAAGGGTAAGAAGGGTGATGAGAAAGAGAGCCCGACAGACAGAAGAAGGGTGAAGAGAAAGACAGAAAAGGGTAAGAAGAGTGAAGAGAAAGACAGAAAAGGGTAAAAGAGCAAAGAGAAAGAAAAGGGTAAGAAAGGTAAAGAGAAAGACAGCCTGACAGAAAAGAGCAAGAAGGGTGAAGAGAAAGACAGCCTGACAGACAGACAGAGACAGAAAAGGGTAAGAAGGGTGATGAGAAAGAGCCTGACAGAGACAGAAAAGGGTAAGAAGGGTGAAGAGAAAGAGCCTGACACAGACAGAGAAGGGTAAGAAGGGTGAAGAGAAAGAGCCTGACACGGACATAAAAGGGTAAGAAGAAGGGCAATGTTAAAGACAGCCCAACTGACAGATGGAGACAGAAAAGGGTAAGCAGGGCAAAGAGATAGGCAACCTGAAAGAGAGCCTGACAGACACCGACAAAAAAGGTTAAGAAAGGCGAAGAGAAAGACTGCCTGACACAGACAGAAAAAGGCAAGAAGGGTGAAGAGAAAGACTGACAGAAAAGGGCAAGAAGGGAGAAGAGAAAGCCCGACAGACAGAAATGGAAAAGAAGAGCAAAGAGAAAGACAGCCTGACAGAGACAGAAAAGGGTAAGAAGGGTGATTAGAAAGACAGCCCAACTGACAGAGACAGAAAAGGGTAAGAAGGGTGATTAGAAAAAGCCCAACTGACAGAGACAGAAAGGGGTAAGAAGGGTGATTAAAAAAGCCCAACTGACAGAGACAGAAAAGGGTAAGAAGGGTGATCAGAAAGACAGCCCAACTGACAGAGACAGAAAGGGGTAAGAAGGGTGATTAAAAAAGCCCAACTGAGAGAGACAGAAAAGGGTAAGAAGGGTGATTAAAAAAAGCCCAACTGAGAGAGACAGAAAAGGGTAAGAAGGGTGATTAAAAAAGCCCTACTGACAGAGACAGAAAGGGGTAAGAAGGGTGATTAAAAAAAAAAACTGACAGAGACAGAAAAGGGTAAGAAGGGTGATTAAAAAATCCCAACTGGCAGACAGAGACAGAAAAAGGTAAGGGTGATTAGAAAGACAGCCCAACTGGCAGACAGAGACAGAAAAAGGTAAGGGTGATTAGAAAGACAGCCCGACTGACAGAGACAGAAAGGGGTAAGAAGGGTGATTAAAAACGCCCAACTGAGAGAGACAGAAAAGGGTAAGAAGGGTGGTTAAAAAAAGCCCAATTGACAGAGACAGAAAAGGGTAAGAAGGGTGATTAGAAAGACAGCCCAACTGACAGAGACAGAAAAGGGTAAGAAGGGTGATCAGAAAGACAGCCCAACTGACAGAGACAGAAAAGGGTAAGAAGGGTGATTAGAAAGACAGCCCAACTTGACAGAGACAGAAAGGGGTAAGAAGGGTGATTAGAAAACAGCCCAACTGACAGAGACAGAAAGGGGTAAGAAGGGTGATTAAAAATGCCCAACTGACAGAGACAGAAAGGGGTAAGAAGGGTGATTAAAAAAGCCCAACTGACAGAGACAGAAAAGGGTAAGAAGAGTGATCAGAAAGACAGCCCGACTGACAGAGACAGAAAAGGATAAGAAGGGTGATTAGAAAGACAGCCCAACTGACAG
The DNA here is from genome assembly GCA_018857735.1 of Alviniconcha marisindica. Lineage (NCBI taxonomy): Eukaryota > Metazoa > Mollusca > Gastropoda > Provannidae > Alviniconcha > Alviniconcha marisindica. Next base: position 959,638 of record JABMCL010003640.1, on the reverse strand, counting down.
ACAGAGACAGAAAAGGATAAGAAGGGCAAAGAGAAAGGCAGCCTGAAAGACTGCCTGACAGACAGAGACAGAAAAGGGTAAGAAGGGTGAAGAGAAAGACAGACTGACAGACAGAAAAGGACAAGAAGGGCGAAGAGAAAGACAGCCTGATGGACAAACAGACAGAAAAGGGTAAGACAGGCGAAGAGAAAGACAGCCTGACAGACAGAGACAAGTTAGCAACTGGATTTTGACGTCCTTTCAACCGCGTGAGATCACCTCAGGCAGATTAAACTCTGACGTAAACAAATCCGCATTTCAAAACTTTCTGTCTGACAGCAAGAGAGAGGAGTGGAGTGAGTGATGGAGAGAGAAACACCAACTCACCACGGAAAGAGCGGTGGAATGATGAGGGAGATAATGCTGGGGCAGCCTCCCCCCAGCGCCCACATGACCTCGGCGTTCAAGGGGTGGGTGTCACTGAGGTACGTCAGACGCTGCATCAGACGACAGTAGCCACTCACCAGCCACATGCACCTGGCACCAACCAAATTCACTTGTACTGGCATCAGAATTATTTCTTAACAGACAGCAGTTAAGCCACATGACAAAAAAAGGAAAACACTGCATTGTATGTACACTACAAGTACAGCCATTACATTAAATGCATGAAAGCTGTGTTCCACATACTGATTTTGGAGACAAGATGAAAATGCAGTTGTAATAAGAATAAGAATAAACTTTTTTTTAAGTTGCACCCTACCCACATGTGAATCATTTCTGAGTGAATAGACTTTTTGTTGGTTTGTTTCTTGCTTTTTGAGAGAGGGGGGAGAGAGAGAGAGAGAGAGAGAGAGACAGAGACAGAGACACAGAGAGAGAGGTCTGTATACCAGCTTCAATCTTCAAATGCATCTGTTGACAAACATTGTTAGATGAGACAGTCAGTCAGCCATAGTGTTTACTCAGTCAGCCAGAGTGTTTATACTGGCCACAATGGACAGGGACAGGAGAGCATCCTGTGTGAGTCTCTTGTGGCTTACTTGTCAGTCAGAATGTTTCCACAGGCCACAATGGACAGGGATAGGAGAGTGTTCTGTGTGAGTCTCTTGTGGCTTACTTGTCAGTCAGAATGTTTCCACAGGCCACAATGGACAGGGATAGGAGAGTGTTCTGTGTGAGTCTCTTGTGGCTTACTTGTCAGACAGAATGTTTCCACAGGCCACAATGGACAGGGATAGGAGAGTGTTCTGTGTGAGTCTCTTGTGGCTTACTTGTCAGACAGAATGTTTCCACAGGCCACAATGGACAGGGATAGGAGAGTGTCTCTGTGTGAGTCTCTTGTGGCTTACTTGTCAGTCAGAATGTTTCCACAGGCCACAATGGACAGGGATAGGAGAGTGTTCTGTGTGAGTCTCTTGTGGCTTACTTGTCAGTCAGAATGTTTCCACAGCTACAAGTGAATGCGGATAGGAGAGTGTACTGTGTGAGCCCTCATGTGGTTATTTTGTCAAGACAGAGTGTTTCCATGGCTTACAATGGACAGGGATAGGAGAAAGGTCGTGTGAGTCTCTTGGGATCTTACTTGTCAGTTCAGAATGTTTCCAACATGTGACAATGGACAGGGATAGTGAGATGTCGTAGTCTCTGTGTTTACTTGTCAGTCAGAATGTTTATACTGGCCACAATGGACAGGGATAGGAGAGTGTCCTGTGTGAGTCTCTTGTGGCTTACTTGTCAGTCAGAATGTTTCCACAGGCCACAATGGACAGGGATAGGAGAGTGTCTGTGTGAGTCTCTTGTGGCTTACTTGTCAGTCAGAATGTTTCCACAGGCCACAATGGACAGGGATAGGAGAGTGTCTCTGTGTGAGTCTCTTGTGGCTTACTTGTCAGTCAGAATGTTTATACTGGCCACAATGGACAGGGATAGGAGAGTGTCTTGTGAGAGTGCCTTGTGGCTTACTTGTCAGTCAGAATGTTTCCACGGGCCACAATGGACAGGGATAGGAGAGTGTCCTGTGTGAGTCTCTTGTGGCTTACTTGTCAGTCAGAATGTTTATACTGGCCACAATGGAGAGGGATTGGAGAGTGTCTTGTGAGAGTGTCTTGTGGCTTACTTGTCAGTCAGAATGTTTCCACAGGCCACAATGGACAGAGATGTGAGAGTGTCTTGTGGCTTACTTGTCAGTCAGAATGTTTCCACAGGCCACAATGGACAGGGATGTGAGAGTGTCTTGTGATGCCTTCAGCAGTTCCTCCAGACCTGGCTCCAGACAACCCCTGTTGGATACATGGACACAGCGACATTACAATACAGTTAGTGGACATACTGTGTGTGAACCAGACACACATTATGTACACACTCACACATGGACACTCACACGCATGCACACACATACACACGTAAGTAATGCATGCACACAATTACACACAAATGTAATGCATGCATGCACACACACACACACACACACACACACACACACACACACACACACACACACACACACACACACACACACACACCACACACACACACACACACACACACACACACACACACACACATACACAATAATGCACACACAAACACACATTTACACAAACATAAGTGCTCTTCTTTCTCTTCACACACACACACACACACACACACACACACACACACACACACACACACACACACACACATACACACACACTGTTGACTGACATAGGCTCTGTACAGATGTATAGACAGACGCATTAATTAAAAATAAAAATAAATCTCTCAACCACAATGCTACCTGGTTCTGCGATGGTACTGGTCCATTGTCTCACCAGTGTGCCGACTGCCAGCTCTCAGTCCTTTAAACACAGGTAGTCAACATGATCAAACATCAAACAGAAAATGTGAACTCCTGCATTAATACAGGCCCATTCTTTAACCATTCATGGTCTCACAACAATCTATAACAACATCTCACCTGTGTGTTGACTGCCAGCTCTCAATATAACCGTAATGGTTGACTGGGCATAAAATACCAAGTTACTTAGTCTCAGTCCTTCAAATACAGGTAGCGAACAAGATGAAACATCACAAATAATAAAATGTGAACTCCTGCTCTAAAACATGACCACTCTTTAACCATTCATTTGTAGCATTTGATGTGACCAATGTGACCAAACTAGACAACCATGGGTACACATGACACGATGAGGGGGGTGGGGTGGGGGAAGCTGAACTAAATCAATGACAACAATGTCCGAAAATCAGTTATATTGAACAGGATTGCTAACTGCAGAAAGTCAAAATCAACGCACTAGAAATGGTGCAGTATAAATGAACAGCACATCCAATGTGTAAACTGCTAAAAAGCAAAACAAGTGTAACAGGAAGAGCAAATGCTCAACTAACATAAAGAAAATAACAACAACTCGCACAAAGAGACACCCCCCTCCCCCCCCCACCCCACCACCCCCCCACCAGTTGGCCATCCATCCGAGATAATATGATATGAACAGGCAGAGTTCAGTACAGATTATTATCACACAGCTTTCATCACACAGCTATATAAGCGATCATCAGTCGAACAGCTTTAAAGTGCTGTCACTGGGGGAAAAAAGGGGAAAAAACTCCATACAACTGTTAGATTTCATTCTGGCCATTACCTTTACCATGTGCACGACATAAATCCCTAAAATAATGGTGAAGATTATAATCATGCAATACCTCCATCCCCCAAAGTTTAGGCTGATAAAAATATGTTTGGTTAATATCACTTAAATTATATATATATATATAATGGGGAGAGAGACAGACAGACAGACAGACAGACAGATAGACAGACAGGCAGGCAGACAGAGAAAGAGCGAGAGGCAGAGACAAAGAGAGACAGAGATAAACAGACAAAGACAGAGAAAGCAAAAACATGAATGATTAGTATCTGACAGGCCAACCAAACTGTGTTACAACTACCAGTATGTGTTGACAACTTGCAAAGCAGAAGTATTAACAACACAAATATAATGAAGCAAAACAATGTTAAAATCCACACAGAAAGAGATGTCATAACACCGGTGACAAATTGGAGGAATTCCACCCCAACTTGAACATGACAAACTGGGAGAATTCCACCCCAACTTGAACATGACTAACTGGGAGAATTCCACCCCAACTTGAACATGACAAACTGGGGGAATTCCACCCCAACAAGACAAACTGGAGGAATTCCACCCCAACTTGAATATGACAAATCGGGGGAATTCCACCCCAGCCTGAACATGACAAACTGGAGGAACTGCAACCCGGCTTGAACATTCTGTCTACAACTACACACCTACTGCAGCTTCAGTCCCAGTGAAATATGGAGGACATCTTCCACAATCAAAGCTGACCTACTTTGTGTTGGCAGTAAATATAAGCAGTAATTCAAAACCTAAATGTCACATAGAGCTCCACTAGCAACTACATTGCTCCCTTCCCTGTTTACAACATACATACACACACACACACACACACGCGCGCGCGTGAATACACACACTCTCTCTCCCTGCTGCGTTTTTTTGTTTTGTTATTTTTAGAACACGTCAAACAAAATAACAACCAGTACATCTGACCAACTGCTGACTGCTTTAATTTCCAGTATCATGCTGATCCTAAAGAGTAAAATACCAGAAATTACCAATTAACATGAACCCTGCAACTTACTATGCTACTTAAAAAACAGTGAGCTACAAAAACGTAACAGTTCTGGTATGCATTTATCATTTCCCATTTAGACTCTTTTTTCTTCTTCTAGATTCCCTTTCCATTCCATTCCCCCCTCTCCTCCCCCCATTTTTTTAAATAAATTATTTTTATAGAGGGTTAAATGAAGAAGCCCCCAAGTTGTCACCAGTGCTACACAGAGATCTGATATAACACACAGTGTATAATCATATATATACTGATACTAGTCAGATGTGATTGGTTACTAAATTACGTCCACAGAGACCATACAGACCAGTAGGAATGGGGAGCCCAGAATGGCCACCTCGACTTTCACACAACTCCTGAGCTCTGTTACAGGCCACAAAACACACTACAGGAAGAGAAGACGAAGACTCACTTTCAAATACGCACAAAATTTAGCTGTCTTAACTCATCAACTCTCATGCTGCCTTCTGAAAGGTCTAAGGCCACCAAACCTAGAGTGCACACATAGCATGTGGTCACAGTTATTACCATGCAGTTTCCAAGACCTCACTTAACTGACATCTGTGGAAATGACATCATTAAGGTTCTTGCTGAGGCAGGAACTGTGTCAATTTTCTCTCAAAAAGAACTTGCATTCAAAGCACTATCTTCATATGTATGTCCAATCATTTTCAGTTCTATCCTTATGCTGCTGCTATGACTTTGGCATTAAATCAAGGTCAGCAAAACTAGTAAAAGAAAAAAAAAAAAACCCTTCCATTCAAATAAGCTCAAGGTCATTAAAAATGGTGTACAGTAATGAATTTTTTTTTAAAGAATATACTACTACCATCATGCAAAGTTTGGCACTGATGACACTTCCATGTACATTTCTAGCGCCAGAGGTAATGTTTCTGCTGCGGCCAGCCAGAGAGCCAAACAAAGATCATCACAGAGACCCATATTTTTCATGTGAGTGCAAAGCAAGTGCAATGAGCGCAATAACTGTATGTAAGTTACTTTGGGTTAGCAACTGAGGCAGTGACAATTGACATGTTGGTTATTGCACACATATTTAACACAGTGACATAGATCTAGGTTAAATACCTCATCATCTTGGGTTAGCAACTGAAGCAGTGACAATTTATATAAGTGACATGTTGGTTATTGCACACATAGTTGACACAGTGACACAGAGCTAGGTTAAATACCTCACCATGCATGTCAGCCACCTAGAAGGGAGGCAAGGAAGGAAAATTACAGTCTCAAACTGCAACTGCACCTAATTAAGTTAGCACTGCACATGTATACACAACACAGTGGAACCCTTAAAGGGAGAGCACTCTCATGAGCCCACTCCAGCTGTAAAGAAACTAACCTTTTCAAAACAAGTCTCGACAAACATGTAGAACTAGAGGAGATCCTTCAATGAAAACCCAAATCAGGAATTTTTGTTTTAAAAGGTTTCCTTGATTTTATATTCAATTTTGAAACTGAGTTACAGTTTTGATGGACTGTGGGACTGGAAGCATGCAGCAATGACAAGGGTCCTAGCTCACCTGTGCTGCATGCACCCACTCTTTTTCTCTCAGCCACGGGCCTGCTGGAGAAATGGCAGCCTCTGCTGGCTAACAGCACTTTGAGAAGGCTAGTTCTTTTATGACCATGGTTCTGAAAACTCTTCTGTTTATTAACCTTCATGCAGATCAACCCCTTAAATCAAGGATTCCACTATACTCGTAAAACAGTCAGGCCAGAACAAGTCATATCCGAATCAACAAACAAGAGAGTTAATTAGCAGTCAAAAGACATCACACAAACACAACCATGAAGTCCTGGGTTGCCTATGTTTACTCTCACCTTGCTTGCACAAATACAAGGTACATAAACTCCACCAAAGGTACACCCTCAATCATGTAGGTAAAAATGCATCATTAGAGGGTGGTGGAGTTTACATGCTTTGCATTTACCTGCATGCCAGGTTAGAGTTTCTGTAGGTGACTCAAATCTTTCTTCTTGCTTTTGATGTCGTTTGCATGCAACTCAACTCCCTTGTGCCTCAATTCTACACAAGCACTCTGGGCATCATTCGGTTCTAGGCTGTAAGTCAGGCATAATTCACTATCCTCTACTCACAGTCTTCAAAATGTGGCTTCTCAAGAAATATAATAGGGTTTCTTGTGTGTGTTTTTTCTCACATACATCAATCAGTCAATCTCTATCATAAAGCTTAACCACAGAAAACATGCAATGTCCAAAACACATTCACTGAGAAGTGAGGGTGAGGATGTGGGGGTATGGGGGTGTTAGGGAGTGGAGAGAAATCACTGATATCCTGCCAAGGTGTGACATCCTACAAAGCAGTTCAGGCATCTGCACTCTGACTGGGGGTAGTCCAACTTTGCATCCAGAGGGACTTGCTTCTTCAAAACAGGGTCAAGATGCAGCAACATGTACAATTGCCATTCTCATCAAAGTATACATATATAATAAATAAATGATTAAGTGCCAGTGACCAACCTTCCAGAGTGAGGGACTTGAGCTGAGTGCACCACGTGGCTAACGTGACCAGGAACTGAAAAACAACCAAGAAAACGTCTCATGCATGACGCAAACACAACGTGCAAAACACACATGAACTCCTACATTTTTGGACAAAACATGTTCCAACATCACATGCACAACGCAAACACAGTACACACATGAACCCCTCTGTTCTTGGACAAAACATGTTTCAACATCACATGCATGACACAAACACAGTACACACATGAACCCCTATGTTCTTGGACGAAACATGTTTCAACATCACATGCATGATGCAAACACAGTACGCACATCAACCCCAACATTCTTGGACAAAACATGTTTCAACATCACATGCATGATGCTAACACAGTACACATGTGAACCCCCTACACTCTTGGATAAAACATGTTTCAACATAACAAGCGCAACGCAAACACAGTACACACATGAACCCCTACATTCTTTGACAAAACAAGTTTCAAGAGAGCTAGTTTCTTTGACTGATGTTTGTGTATGATGCATGCACCCTGATGACTAAAAATGATCAGCAGTGGTACATTTTAAGAGTGACACACATAAAATAAATGCAAAAAAACAGGAGACAAACCACACAGCAAGAGAAGCAAAATATTTCCATTTTATTCTACCCTGATGAAAACAAGATTACCAAACGCAAGAGAAGACAATGCCCACCTGTGAAGAGATGCGTTCATACTTGAGATGAACATGTTTCCAAAGTGCAGGATGTCGACTGACGCGTCGCCACTCTTTGCACACCTGTGACACCTTGCTGAGAGAACGCGTGTCCAGGTAAGAAAACACACAGAATAGAGCGACACGCCTGCGATGTGCTTCCTCACGTCTTTTGGACTTGTTTGCAATTTCTGCATCGGAAACATTTGAACCACTGTCTGCAGAGAAACATACACACAAGCATTAGTAAGTCATTAGAACAAAGACAGTGGGGAGGGGGTGTTGAAAATAACTCCATAAATGAGGGGGGGGGGAGGGGGGGTTGAGACAGAACAGACTATTCTCAATGTCAAGGAGTATGTACAGATACCTGACTCACCTGCTAGACCAGCACCAAAACTCAGTCAGAATTTGAGTCCCATAGCTTCATCTTGCTCTGACAGAAGTAAGTACGTAAACATGGTGCTTAACGTTCACAGAAACCGTACGGCTTATTAGGGACGGGGAGAGGGGGGGAAGGGGGTATGGAGGTGGGGGGAGAGGGAGAGTATATACCTATCACTACACTGTCACCACCAGAATGACTTCTGCATTAAGATGGGCAGCGATGAGAGCCATTTTAATGTTTCAGTAGGAAGTGATGGGCAAAGTCACAAGACAGTGTCCACAAACCACAACCTTTTTGAAGAGAAAGGAGAGCCGAAGCGGTATCGAACCGAGGTCCTTCCGCTTACCAGCCTAACGCCTTACCACTAGGCCAACCCGGCTCACGCTCTGACAGACTCAGCTACTTTTCAGTTAAAGTGCTGCACCATTTTCTTCAAAGCAGGTATGAGTGTTTTTGTTGTTGTAAGTGCTGACTTACATGGCTCAAGAAGTAGCTCTGAAACTGACCAAAGCTGACATGAAGAGTTTAACCACTGTGGAACCACTGGTGAAAGACCACCACGAAGAGAGACAACTCTCATTTTAAGACCACCTTTCAACACCTCCCTCATAGTTCCAAGGACCACCCTCTTTTGACTTATTTAAGACCACTATAGAATGATTTTTAAGGTGGTCCTTAAGAAGCTTTTAAGATTACTTTTGCTTGATTCTAGAGTGGTCTTAAAAAAAGCTGTTAATAATTATGACCTCTTCTGTTTGATTTTTTTAGAGTGATCTTAAAAACAAATCTTTCAGGACCACTATTGCTTGATTCTGAGAATGGTTTAAAAATGTCTTTTTGCTGGATTTTCTCAGTGGTCTTAATTAAAACAATTTTTATGACCACTCCAACTTGATTTTTAGAGTGGTTTTAAGAGAGCAGTCCCCTTCTTAATGATAATAACAGATTATTGTTGGCACCCCATCTCATAAGAGCCCAGAGTGCTTACAGAGGCCTACAAATTTGCGCATTCACCACTTTTACACACAAGTAAACACATGCTCACACACTTGTGCACATACACCCCCCCAAACCCCCACCCACACACATGCACAGACACATGCATGCACACACACACACACACACACACACACACACACACACACACACACACACACACACACACACACACCACATACATTACCAGTGATGGGATGGTTAAAAGGAGACCAAAGAAAGGACAGATCAACAGCTTTTCTTACCATCAAGCGCACTGGGAACTGAAAGGTGTCCACCCTGCTTCCCTGCGCCCATCTTTCTCATCTTCAGTCGTTTGTGCACCGCTCTCCCGTTCCCCACCTTGCCCGCCACCACCCCCTTCCTGCCCCCTCCTCCTCCGCCGCCAGGGCCTGTGAACTTCTCCAGGTCTGACTCAAAGTCAAAGTCTGTGCTCTCATTGTCTTCCGTGTCCCTGAGAGGCTGCGGAGGCGGAAGAGGGAGAGGGGGTGACATCGACACGCTCTCAGCTTCCGAAGACTGCATGGAGGAGTCGGAGCGAGACCGGGAATACATCGCTCTCAGCTGTTTTGCTGGTTTCTGCGAAGGCGTCATCGACTTTTTTGCGTCTGATCCATCGGTGGAGACAACAGAAGCCTGTCGCAAGAGAGGAGAGTTGCTGGTGGATGGCTGTCGCCTGACGGCAGACATTTCCAGCTGATTCATCTGACCATCCTTTGGTGCCACCACAGACGACTCAGTCAGCTCTTCTCCACGATGCTGCTGCCGATTCTGATGCCGCTCCAGGCCAGAACGGTTCCCCACAACATTTGCCCCATTCTCTGAAGAACCATCGAGATTCCTCTTATGATCCCCAGCACTTTGTTGCTCCAGTTTTGAATGGCTTCCTGGAACACTTCCATTACTCTTGGAAGATGGACTCACATTCCTTCTATCATCACCATTACCTGTGTGTCCCAGTCCAGAACCATTTCCAGGAGCACTTCCTATGTTCCCTGTAGAATGAATCAGGTTCCCTTTGGCATCACCAGCACCTCTGGCGTGTTCCAGTTTAGAACCGCTTCCAGGAGCACTTCCATTATTCATGGGAGACTGATTCAGATTCCTTCCATCAGCACCAGTATGTCTCTGCTCCAGTCTAGAATCATTTCCAGGAGCACTTCCGTTATTTTGGGGAGTCTGGTTTAGATTCCTTCCAGCATCACCTGCATCTCTCTGTTCCAGTTTAGAACCATTTCCAGGAGCACTTCCATTATTCCTGGCAGACTTGTACAGACTCTTTCCATCATCACCAGTAGCTCTCTGCTCCAGCTTAGAACCGTTTCCAGGGGCGCTTCCGTTGTTCCTGGGAGGCTGGTTCAAATTCCTTCCCTCATCACCAGCATGTGCTGAGCGTTGAGCGCCAACCTTTGCCTCCTTCTCCCTGCTGAGTGGCTCCCCAGCTTTACCGGATGCTGGGCTGTTTGAAGGGTGGCCCGCTGCTGCCGCAGGTGGGTGCCCATTCCTAGAGAAGGTGCCATCAGCTGCAGTCCCTTTTTTGTCATTGGTGACATTACTCTGTGGGTTCCATGGCTCAGCGGCGGCAGCTTTCTGACCAGCACTCTGACCTTGCACAGTTGGTGACACAGCACCAGAGGGGGCAGGCGGTGTGTCTTTGGCAGCCTGACCGCGGGGGAATGGGGTGGCTGGGAAGGAGGCGTAACTACTGGAGGAAAAGTCTTCAAAAGGTTCCGGTGTCAAAGATGCTTCCTGCGTGGCTGCTCCGGGACGAGGCAGTCCCGGGTCGGTGGTCCTCAGCGGCCTGGCATTGCGTTCAAACCTCTTCCCGTTCTTGTGGGGAGGCGGGGGCTTTGGCATCAGGTCCGAAGACGACGTGTCAGAAATAGTCACCGATTTCTTTCCGGTTCTGGGAAAGGTGAGACTCTTCACCCGGTTCTGCACTGCCAGCGCTCTCTCCAGCGGCGACTCTGTCTTTGGCCGGGACACCCGCCTCTCCGTCCCATACACCGATGTTGCGTTTCTAGCTGCTGGCTTTTTCTCTATCCGTGCAGTCATTGTTCAGTTTGATCAGCAGGTCCAGGGACTCACTGTCCTCATCCCTCCTGAGCGTTTTCAAAATTCGGCTGACCCTCTCTCCCAGAGGCAGCTGGGACGTGCTGATCTCCTGGGAGGTTTTCTTGCTGTCAATGCCCCCCCTTCCCCCTCGAGATGGTCGCAGTATACCATCGTCATCCAAACTGTCCAAGTCCTCATCTGTGTCCTGCCCACCGTTCACCACTCGCTTGTTGCTGGGAGAGTGTGAGGACAGCAGCACCGAGGTGTCCACGTCGCCGGCAGTCTCCGAGCCATAGGGACTAATTCGGTAGGACTCAGAGGTCTCAGAGAACTCTGCCGCTTCCCACATGATGCCATTCTCATCCACGGAGAGCTCCAGCCCATCGGTGGAGGAGTCGTCACCGTAGCGGTACAGTCTCCTGGGGTACATGTTGTTGAGCTGGGTGTTGGATGGCTTGACCTTTCCTGGTGAAAAATCAGACAGATTTGCAAGCAGAACTAAACGATATGGCAACACACCAAATGGTACCAGCTGAAGCATATATATATAACATGTTTTATATATATAATATATAATATTGTAAAACACAGTGTTGAACATTTGGGCATGTGCGGAACGCAGACATGTGGGCAGTTAATGCCCAGGAACATGAGCTGCGTGCATGGAGAGAGGTGTCATCAGCAGTTTAAGATGGCAATGAACTCTTGAACAAAGCTCTCAGTCTCAAGTTGTTTGATATTTTAAACACATATGTTCATAAAAACAGTGTTAGAAGAAGGTGACCATCATTTATGAGGAAAGAGTTGTGGGATGTTACTGCATTCAAACACAAATAAAAAATTGTGAGATAAACTATAAAGCATGAAACAGTTGTTTTGAGATTTACTATTTCAACATTTTATTCACCATACAGAATTCACAATGGCAGCATTAAAACAAAACAAACTCACTAGTCCACCTACAGTCACAAGAATACACCATCCACATTGCCTCACAGTGGGGGACTGCGGATGAGGAAATTAGTGTCCCCTCTGTTGAGAACCCAGAGCTGATAAATGTTCTCCATTTAATCCCTGAAGTAGGTCAGAATATAGCCACACATGCTTTGCCCACTGCAAGGAATTTCTTCCCTGTTCAAAATTTGACCTCCCCGGTCCATTCACCTTCATTTCTTCCAAATCCTCTCTGTATTTAACTGTGTTAGTTTTAGCATGTGGGCCCATGGAATTAAAAAATGTCACCCTGCTCATAGTCACAAGCAATTTATGCAGTACCTGTGTACCTATCAGACTATGGAACATAAACAGGTACCAAAACATGTGTTTTCGTGCATTGATGGACAGTTAGATGGATGGTTGGTTTTTGACACTGCAAGAGTGAATTAGACAAACCTGTGATTTAGTGACTTGTGTTTTGAATTGGTGCAAAAGAACTTTGAATGTGTGATTCTTCCTGAGGTGACCCTGCGCGGCTGACGGTACGTCAAAATCCTAGAACCAACCAACTCGTTCACATCACACCCAAGTGGTGATGACAGGCACTTGTCTGATTGAGCTAAGCATCTCCACCTCCATTCCCTGACTTTTTCAGACATTCGATTCCCAAGTAGTCTGGATGGAAACTCGTAAGTCTGTTACCAAAACACCTGCCTAGAAAGTACTCCAATACAGCTTTGTACATTTCTCTCTTCTTCAAATCAATGACCCTTGATGCTCTTCCACTGACCGAACTCTATCTACTGTCGTACTGACAGAAAAACTGAAGTCTTCCTTTTACTGTTTTAGCTCCTGCTGCCCTAACAGAAGATCTAAAGTGTCGAGCTTGTGGCACCACCTGCGGGCACAAAGCCAAGGACACTGCACCACCGACTGCCTGGAAGAGAGAGACATGGGTAGAGGAAAGCTTGATGATCTTCCTTAAAGGATGAGTGACTGTGAGGGCCATCGTCAGTCAGATGAACACTGGAACCGCTTCAAAGGCAACATTGGGGTAACTTCTGAGAGATGAGGTGGAGTGCATGCATGTCACAGACTTTTAAAGTGTATAGATACCATCTTGGGTTATCTTGTGTGATAATCTGACCTTTGACTCGTGGCCTTCTGTCCATTACAGCCTTGTTGAAGTGGGGCGTGTCCTGGTGGGAGTAGGTAGAGTCACTCATATCCTCTGTGGGCAGCTCCTGTGCCAAAAAAAATCATAAAATTAATTGATAAGACTAAAAGAGAACATAAAGCACCTCAAAAAAAGAGGTGATAATCATTTCTGAGGGAAGAGCTGTGACTTGCACAGACTGACAGAGCTACAGTTCTCAGTGTTTCTTGTATGTTACCACACGCATGCATGCACACATGCAGGCAATGCCCATGTACATGCATGCACGCATGCACACACACACACACATACACATACATACTCACACACACTCATAGTTATATGTGCACACAGACAACACACACACACACATGCACACACACACACACACACACACACACACACACACACACACACACACACACACACACACACACACACACACACACACACACACACACATGCATGCACACACACACAAAAAACATAGCACAATATGCTACTACTACTTACTAGCGCTAGAACTAAACTGCAAGGCTTACACATTAAATGCAGAATAAAGTCAGACTTTTAATTCACTTCACAAACACTTTAATCATTTCATAAGGGGTAATTCCAATATTTGAAGGGCTCATGAACTCTTTTTTTTAAATGAACAAAACAAACTCAGACAAGGGTATTTATATGCAAGGGTAAGAATTGTAAAATGACACATTGTTATTTATGTTAAGATTCATTACAATAAATGTACAAAGCCAAATAACAAAAAATCTCAAACACATCAAATATGATATGCTACAACAGCCCATAGGATAATATGATTTATTTTAATACAGTTCTTAATGAAAATGTTAAATATATATAATATATACTATAATATAGCTATACCTTTTAACCCACAGTATTATGCTCTCTCTCTCTCTCTCTCTCTCTCTCTCTCTCTCTCTCTCTCTCTCTCTCTCTCTCTCTCTCTCTCTCTACGTACACACACACACACACACACACACACACACAGTGTAGCATGCACAAACACACAAACACACACACATGCAATCATGCATGCACACACACACACGCATGCAAACATGGTCACACAGTGATGCAACTGTGTACATCAGCCAAAATAATCTAACAATACCCCCCACCCCACAGGACCACAATGGACCACTCCCCAGGGGCCACCAACAGTAGACAGAACATTTTTAACACCTAGTCAACACCAGCACAGCAGCAACAAAACAGTGCAAATACAACAGGAATTCATCTGTTTTCAAATACATTATGTGATTATGCAAGGACAGCATAATACAGGGCATTTCTGAATAACTGCTTGAAGCAGAATTGTATTAACTTCCACATGTGGCAGCATTCCCCTCCACACAAAAGAAAGGTCATGGTACATCAAGGGGTGATGGTGTTGGCCTCTTGACACAGTGACAGGCAACCTTTGCTCCCTGTCCTTAGTCTTAAGGTGGTGAATTCATTATAGTCCTGCTCCTACAGGTGAGATGAAAAACCAGAATCCCACATGTGACAGGCTTACAAGCGCATATATATTAAAGATCCTAACGAAATAGAAAGATGCCATTGCGGCAAAGTTCTGCTGAAAATTCACTAACCTGGAGGTTTAGAGCCAGTGCAATTTTATATACTAGCAACACAAAAACCAAGAAACAGGCATCACATCCGTTGGCAACAGCCATTCAGTAATGCAACTAAACCTTGACCCACGACCTCACACTTTCCACCCCACCCCTTTCCCACCACAACAGCAGCCATTCCTTCTTCTTTCTTTTTATATTTTTTATATTATTTTACTATAGTATTTGGATGCAAATCAATTAACTGGTAACACAAGGAGCGTTCAAAAGATATCACACAAACACAGCAACAAAGAATGAGTCACCTATAGTAACTCTCACCTGGCAAGCAAGTAAATAAAAGGTACTTCTGGGTCTTTGTTGTTGTTGTGTTTGTGTGATGTCTTTTGAGTGCTAATTAACTCCCTTGTGTGCTGATTCTGCACAAGCGCTCTGGGCTTCGTTCTGTTTCAGATTGTTACAAGTCAATTAGGTTTGCTATCTCCCAGTTGGAGAGCCCTGCCGTTAATTTCAGTTAGCCAGTGCGGATTTTTGTCTGATCTGTGACTGGCGGCACACAGAACCACACACCTGAAGACACAGGACTGGTTCTATCCTTTCCACACACCCATGGCTGCAAACAGCCAGGCAACATTGCGTGGTGTCTTTGAGCTTACACAATGGGCAACGCCACAGACTCACATTGCTCAAGTGTTGCATGGTGTGTGGCCAGCGGAATGTGCATGTGTTGGCGTTGAGTTAGGTCATGCACTTCACTCTGAATTAGGTCATGCACGTCTGCAACAGCTGACCTTCTTCAGTGAAAGGGACCCCAATTTTTCCTGGGAAACAGTCCTGGCTGGAACAACAGTGCATAGACAATACACACAACACCCAGAACACTGACCACAAGGCAAAGGACAAAACTCACTCTGGCCTCCTCCCCCGTCACGCTGTAGATTGGGTAGGTCTTGCCAGCGGAGATGGACTTGGAACTCAGCTGCCTCCTGCTGTCACTTTTAGGTCCATCCCCTACATCTTTGGAATACTTGTCCACAACCCCACCGCGCACCTTTGACGTGTACGGCGGCACCGGCATCTGCGTGTTGTTCCTCTTTTTCAGCAACGGACTGCAGGGCACAGACCTTGAGCGACCGTTAGCGAGGACCTTGCCTGAAGAATTCACCACAAAGTTCACACTTTCCGTCTGGTGGCTGTCAGGCACGAGGCCTTCTGCACTGTCTGAGCAGACCTGCTCATCGCCACCATCATAAGCTGGTGACTGCCTGGACACCACAGCAAGAGTGGAGCAAAGAGGGTTCTCCGGGTGAGCATTCACCCTCCCGCTGTTCCTCTTCCTAACCAGAGAAGAACTGTCTCCTGCACCTCTGTGGCCCTGAGGAGGGTGAGGATGATGGAACAAAGGCTGCGAGTTCTCAGAGTTCCCGTACCAAGAAGAGGAGACGTGGGAAGGAGTAGAATGGGCACCAGGGACGGCGACAAAGTCTTCTGACGATTCAGACAGAGGGAGAGGCTGGGCTGGTGGGATGGTGTACATGTCCACCCTGGGATCGTTGTTGTAGCCCGTGCCGCTGGAGCCTGGCAACAGAGGGCGCTGATGATGCTTGGTGTGGGCTGGAGGCAGCGGCTGCGCTGGCTGAGAAGAGACTGGCTGCTGAATCAGCTGCTGTGGCGGAAACTGCTGGAGCTGCTGATGGGAAGGCAGCTGCTCAGCCTGCTGCTGTGGCGGAAACTGCTGGAGCTGCTGATGGGAAGCCAACAGCTGCCCATGCCGCGGGGAAGGCAACGGCTGCCCACACTGTTGGGAAGACATTTGCTGGCCAGGTTGCTGGGAAGACATTTGCTGGCCAGGTTGCTGGGAAGACAGCTGCTGGCCAGGTTGCTGGGAAGACAGCTGCTGGCCAGGTTGCTGGGAAGACATTTGCAGGCCAGGTTGTGGCAAATGCTGCTGGGAAGACAGCTGCTGGCCAGGTTGCTGGGAAGACATTTGCTGGCCAGGTTGCTGGGCAGACATTTGCTGGCCAGGCTGGTGGGCAGAGAACTGCTGAATGGGTTGGGCTGGCAACGTCTGACCCAGCTGAGGCACAAGAGGTTGCACCTGCAGTGGACTATGGCCGGCCTCGGGCAATGGTTGCTGCGGGGTCAAGAGGGCCCCGGTGGCTGCAACGCCAGCTGATGCCAGAGGGTTGTGTGAGCCCTGACTGGGTCCTGGTGTGACAGGAATGTTGCCGAGGCCCAAGTTGTTGTACCAAGGCTCCAGACTCGCCTGCAGAATCTGCTCAGCATCTATGTTCGAGCTTCGACCACATCTGCTCTGCTGAGGTGCTGCAGGGATGCTGAAACAAGAACCTGCTTCAGGAGAAGTGATTCTTAAGCTTGAGGGTACAGAGAGTGAAAAATTAGTTCGTTAACAACAGAGCGGAACCCCTCTATTTTTGGTACCTTTGATGGAGTTTATGTATCTCATATTTACTCGCACGCAAGGTGAAAGTTGCCGTAGGCGATTCAGGTCTTTGTTGCTGTGTTCATGTGATGTCTTCTGACCACTAATAGACGATCTTCGGAAATCCAGGGGACTGCACTCGGTAAGTGCCTACGGGCATGGACCTGTATATATAGGTCCATGCCTGCGGGTGTAGCGCAGAGTAGGCATGCTTTTGTTGGGGGTACAGTGAGCACGTGGGGAAGATGACGGATACCCATAAACAAAAGACAGAAAAGGCATCTGAAATGCCAATCAAGCACTGTGGGGAACGTGCAGATCGGATAGTAGGTTCCCCCAGCTGGTAGTCTAGTATAAATTATATTAGGTCCATGCCTGAAGATTTAAAACTGACACAAATCGGCTTTTCTCCGCTGCCGCCTCCATTCAGGGGACTTCACTCTCCCAGAGTAAGAAAACACTTATCAAATTATCTTCGCCTGTTATTTCTAAAAATCGTCTATTAACACCATCTGTTTGTTGATTCTACATCAGAACTGATTGTTCAAAGTCATCACATTTTAAGAGTGGTCTTCTGGCGTGATGCCAATTTAGGAAGAATGTTTTAAAAAGTCATGTGAAAAGGACTTGTTTTCAATGGGGGTGTAGGGGGCGGCAGTGGGGTTACAGCAATGATTCAACTGCACCTCCCAGTACAGTTAATGGTTTACTGTCAAGTATACTGATCCTTGATCCATTAAGACTGTAAATAAAAAGATAAGCTACAAGGTGATGGTGGAGCTGACTGGGATGCACCATGTGCTAGTATCACTACAACTGACTGCATGGGTGGGGGATGCAGCACATGGTTATTTTCATGCAAGGGCAGGTACACACACAGTAGCACACACAAAATCTCATCCACCTTCTGGTAAACCTAAGAGTTCAAAGAGAGGAGCAAAAACAAAGTGACAAACAAAAGTGGCAATGTACACTTCTAGCCCCGTCGGTTCGCTGTCCTCAAGTAGTTTGAGGATGCATTTGAGCGTGTGTGTACACTGGCATAGCACGGAATGAACTGCTATGTGGATATGCCAACGTAGTGCATACTTAAAGTTCATTCCGTACACACACACACACTCATACCATTTGAGGACCATGAACCGATGGGGCTAAAAGTAGACATTGACACAAAAGTGCCCCCAAAGGCCCATCTTTCCCCCTCTAAGACCGCTGTATGGCTTACCTGTGTGTGTGGTTGTGTGTATGGTTATGTGCTTGTGTGTGTATGTGTGTGCGTGTATGCATGTGTGTGTGCATGTATGTGTGTGTGTGTGTGTGTGTGTGTGTGTGTGTGTGTGTGTGTGTGTGTAGCTGTGTGTATGGTTGTGTGTGTGCATGCACATGTGTGCATGTGAATGTTAGAAGGGATGAGAAAGATGTTGCATGAAGTCTTGTAATGTCATTGTTCATATAATCAGTAGAGTGTTATCGTTCTCTTAATTCTGTAAACGTTTGACTCAACATGAAAACAAAATAGCTCAACCAAAAACAGATAAGTGTCTTAGCTCCACATCTCATTTTTCATCGTTTTTCACCATTTAACTGTTGTTTAAGTGTCGTTTTGTAGCTTGATAACGGGGATTACCCCAAAAATTTGCATGTTGTGTTTTGTCCTAATAAATACTAAAATAGTGTTCTTTTGTACCTTTTATGTGTTTTGATTTTGTGAACATTTGTCAACCCTACTGTTCTGTATTATGCCCTCCACAGGCTCATGTTAGGAGTTGGAACTTAACAAACATTCTTTGATATTACATATAATTATACACATATCCTTGATTGAACTGCAATGGGTTACAATCAATCAATCAATCAATATTTTATTTTATGTCTGTTCACATCGAGGTGATATTAGACAAAAAACAAAAACAAAACAAAAACAACCAACATATAATTATTATTTATACTGATTTTCCCACAGGACTATGAACAATCGATCTGACAATATAAGTAATAACATCAGTATTATACAAAATATCTCTTATATCATTGTAAGCATTTAAGTCATATCCATTTTTCTGAAATAACTCTGTAGTAATAGGACATTCAAGCAGTATGTGTTTAACAGATAATATATTTTTACAAACACGTCACATTCTTTTAACACATGCGATGGGTTACCTGTGAAGTGGCACTGCACCTGGAGTTGCATTCATGTCCATCAGTCCACCAGTGGGTAAAGCAAGGCCCTGGATGGTGGGAAAACAACACATGAAACAGATGTTTTCACCCCTCCAAAGACGGCATATGTTGTGCATTGTTCATGCCTGCAGAAGACCTTGCACGTGCAGACATAAGCTCTGTCAGCTTTTTGCATGAAAGTGGACAGTGTTCATCCAACAGGCCAGTGTAAAGAAATAAATGCTAAATACAGGGGGGCATTACAGTTTGATTTGTCTACTTCATAGCCATTGTTTTTGTCAATGTTGCTGTTCGCAAATTTAATATGCCAGTGATATGTGTTCATCTGTGTGTGTGTGTGTGTGTGTGTGTGTGTGTGTGTGTGTGTGTGTGTGTGTGTGTGTGTGCATGTGTGTGTGCATGTGTGTGTGTGTGTGTGTGTGTGTGTGTGTGTGTGTGTGTGTGTGTGTGTGTGTTGTTCATCCTGAGCTCCTGAAATGACCCTGTGTGACTGACAGGACATTAAAATCCAATTACTGACACAAGGAGGCAAAGGTCAACCTTACAGCAAGTGCTAATTACCAAAAACCTGGGCTAATATGCAATGCTCTGCTAACTAACTATGCATTTTATAGCAACACTAATCATGCAGAAAGAGCCATCAAATACTACTGTGAACACAGTGGCATCCATCACTGTGCTACAGATGCTTAACATGGTCATCATCATCTTTCAGGCAAGGAATCAATAGGCTCACCCCGATTCATTTATTTTCATTTTTTCCATTTCCTCTTCCAAAATAAAGTGATCTGACATGAACAGTGAATCAGACCTTGACCTGTGATTCAATGAACCATGTTTAACCTTCATATGACCTTCACAGTTGACAGGGTGTTAACCAACAAAAATCACCATCATCACGACAAGTCTTGCAGGCACCATTTTACATATAAATGCTCAGAATAATCTGAAGCAAAGTTAACTGCCAGCATTCTGAAACAAGATCAAAGCACCCAAAAAGAAAGAACACTTACTTTAATTAGTAGCCAATAGAAAACAAGCACAATTTTTCAGTGAAAACACCTTTTTCAAGCAACAAAATTCAAACACCTTTTTCTAGCAACAAAATTCTCATTCAGTCCAGGTAACTTTCTCACCAAAGAAGGGTCAGAGGTCAAGTTTCCGCTGCTGCTGCTGTCAAGGCCACGCAGACGTATCAACTCTTTCTCCGCCTGGTTCGCCCGGTCAATCAGCTCAGTCACAAAGGCTTCCAGCTTGCACCGGGCCACCGACTCCTTGGCTGCCGCTGTCTGGAGGAACTTGGACAGAGCCTCCACATCCCTGGGAACAACCAAGGGAGGTTTAGAACAGGCCATTTTTCACCCCTTCCCTGCCAAAGAGTGAGTACTGCTCATGCAATTTCCTTTCCGAAACAGACCCAAAGAGCGGTCACTCAGTCAACAAGTTCTTGGGTTTTAATTTTAATGAATCTGAGCATGCTCAGCCTCATTTTGGAGTTTAAGCCAACATAAAATAGTGATGACACTTGCACTGCAGGACACATTGCTCCAATTATTTTTCTGATGACCTAAAAGGTTTGAAAAATTCACACAAATCTTCACGACAGGAGTAAAAATTATGTCTTGCCTGAGAGGCTAACAGGTTTTGGTCTACCCACCTCAGGCAACTAAGTGTGCATTTCCGCAGCCCTGACATTGAAATTCAAACATGACGTCATAAAGACCAGGGTTTGCATTAACTGGTTATTTCTGGCAACGCATTGTACTGCTTAAGATCAGCACAAAGCGGAAAAGAAATCAGCAACCAGTCAGACATACTGGCTAACTGGCTGCCATTTGGTTTGACCACTTCTCAAAAAAGAAAAGAAGAAAAAAAGCGCAGCACAGAGACAGAGAGACAGAAAGAATGTGTGTGTTTGTGTGTATGTACATGTGTGTGCACACATATGCATGCATGGGTGCATGCATGCATGCATGTGTGTGTGTGTGTGTGTGTGTGTGTGTGTGGTGTGTGTGTGTGTGTGTGTGTGTGTGTGTGTTCTAGATGGGGAAGGATTAGTTAGTTAGTTGGTGCTTTGAGCCCTGTCAACTACATAGGGTTATATCTGGGCTAAGATGGGGAAGGGAGCAGGGTGTTCGCTAGGAGAGCTCTAGTATTAGTAGCATAGACAGTTGTGTATCCGACCAGTTACAACTTACGGTTACACTCAGTGTAAGTTATAGTCTTGCTGGTTTCCGTGTGTCACTTTCATCACCTTATTCATGTCTCACCGGTTTGAAAATTGTCTAGCATGATCATTGAAAGACATACATAACAAACAACCTGTCAGTAGACGAAAAGCCATCTTTGCCAGAAGCATCCTTCAACACTATAATTATGGGCAATGGAAAGGGCTATCAGTGTCACCTGAAATGTGAGACTAGCTTAGCAAGTCATATTAGCCTGTTGAGGAATTATATTTTCACGTGCGCCAGGCTGCCTCAGCACTGATGACTAATCCATAATCATCCTGCACTGTGACCCCTACTGTGCTGATTGGTCACAGATGGCACAGCAATTTGTCCACTTGAAAATACATACATCAAAGCTCAGAGCAGAGACTGTCAAGGCTCATGCACCTTGTTGCACTTCACGATGACAATGTGGGTGGATTTTCAATCATATTATATACAGTAGGACTGTCTTCCCTACATGAAATACACAGCCGTGTCCTCTTTGTGCTCTACAAAAGAAGGAAAGAAAAGCAGGAAGGAAGAAATAAATAAAAAATAATAAAAATAAAATAATAAAAAGAAAGAAGGAAACAAACAGAAAAACTAAATAAAGAAGAGAAAACAAAAAGAAAAGAAAAAAACAAAGGGACAGTGCATGGAATAAAGAGAAGTAAAGAAAGACAGACAGAAAGAAAAGAAAAAAAGAGGGAAGAAAGAAAGACAGAAACCCAAAGAAAGAGAGAGAAAAAGAAACAGAAACAGAAAGAAGGGAAGAAAGAAAGGAAAAAAGAAGTTAGTTCTTGGAATTTTCTGTCCTGTCAACTGCACAGGGTCCCCTCAGGAATGAATCACACATTTTCAGTTTCTCATCGAGGCAGAGAGAGACTTATGGAAGGAAAGAAGGGAAAAACAGAGTATTTGGGGGAGAATTTATGGAGCAAAATATAGTAGAAAGGACCACTGTAGATAGAACTAGACACCAAGAGTGGAAGACAGAAAAAAGTGACAGGTAAGCTCGGCTGATATTATATATATATATACAAGTATATATTGTAATGTCCCCACCACATGAAGGTAAGCCAGTGAGTGCATGGGGACAGTAAAAAGGAAAGAAAGAAAGAAAGAAAGACAAGAGAAACACAAGGGAGAAAAGAGAGAGAGAGTTGTGTGTGTGGGGGGAGGGTGGTGTGGGGAGACAGAGAGACAGACAGAGAGACATGTTATACTCTCTGGCTTTAATCAGCTCCTGTTCTTTGTCCACAATAGCCAGTTCCAATGAGTGTATAGGGACAAAAGAAAAACAAAGATAAGAGAAACAGAAGGAAGAAAAGAGAAAGAGAGAGAATGGAGGGGGGGGGAGGGGGAGACAGAGACAGACAGACAGACAGACAGAGAGAGACAGAGGGAGACATACTCTCTGGCTTTAATCAGCTCCTGTTCTTTGTCCACAATGGCCTGGCTAAGCTGCTGCTGTGACCTCTCCTTGTCCTCCATCTCCTTTTTCAGTTCTTCTGCCATCTTCCTCAGCCTCTCACGTTCCTCTTGCTGACTCAACTGACAGGGCAAAAACACAGTGCTTTTGGGTTATCTTTTTCTCTCCATACAATAAATGCCTTTATCGAAGCCCCCCTCCCCTCCCCCATGCAAAGAGCATAACTACAGAAAGGTGGTCAAAACAGGGGTGATCTTATAAGAATAAAAATAAGGGTGAGCCTTCATCAGATGCTGTGCTGTATTGATCAGCAATCTCAACAACCAGCAGTCGCTTCATGCAGGCATACTGAGCAAATCAATCAATCTGTAAAACCAATGAAGACATTGATAACCAGAGAGAGAGGGAGAGAGAGAGAGAGAGGAAGAGAGAGAGAGAGAGGTGGATGGATGGATGGACAGACAGAGAGAGCAGGACATAGCTGGATACTGTGAGAGACAGGCGGAGAGACATTTCCAGCAAGACTAATGGACATGCACAGGGATAGACAGACTGAAATATGGTGCAGAGACAGCAAGGCTGACAGACACACATATAGATGGACAGAGATATACAGCAAGACAGACACACATATAGATGGGCAGACAGATATGGTGCAGGGACAGCAAGACTGACAGACAGTAAAACAAAAATGTAGATGGACAGACAGAAATATGGTGCAGAGACAGCAAGATGGAAAGAGACAGTGAGAGACCAGCAGACAGAAAAATATACAGAGAAGACAGTTGGACGGACAGACAGAGAGATGAACAGAAAGACAGACTGAAAAAGAAAGTTAGAGACAGGCAGAAAATAGATTGACAGATGTTTGGATGGACACAGACAGATGAGTGGAGAGACAGAGACAGCAAGACTGAAAGAGAGAGGCAGAAGATAGATTGACAGACAGATGTTTGGATGGAAAGAGAGAGATCGGTGGACAGATGGAGACAGCAAGACTGAAAGAGAGAGCTAGAGACAGGCAGAAGATGGAATGACAGACATTTGGATGGACAGACATTCAGACAGACAGATAGGTGGAGAGACAGAGAGCAAGACTGAAAGAGAGAGACACAGACAGACAAATGGATAAATGCATGCACAGACACTGATAAAGAAACAGGAAAATTCAAAATGAAACACAGAGGAAAATAAAGAGATAGTGACAGCAAGACTGACACACAGATACTGAGGAAGAAGAAAGGAATGGTGGGGGGAGGGGGGGGGGGGGGGAAGACCAGTAAAACAAAGACTAAAAGACTGAGAGTAAAAGTGACTGAGTAACCCAAGTACTGTACAGTAGCTGTACAACTCACTAGGAGGTCGTTGAGTGTCTGTATCTGCTCATCCCTGTCCCTCATCATGTTCTGGTACAGCAGGTCCTTGTCGTCTGCATGCCTGGCCACCTTCTCCTTCTCTGCCACCAGCTTCTCCTGCGCATGGCGGATCTCCTCCAGCCGGCTGTTAGCCTGCTCCAGCAGGCTCTCCTTGGCTTTGAGCCTCTCCTTCAGATCACCCAGACTCTTCTCGGCCTCTTTGTACAGGTCGTAGGTCTCCTCCATCAGCTCCGTCTGGTCTGTCTTAGAGCGCTCCAGCTCCTGGTTCAGGAATTGTAGCTGGTTCTCTTTGGCCATCAGCCTGTCCTTGAGCTTGACGTTGTCTGTGGTGGCCTTGGACAGGAGGTCCTTCATCTGCCCAATCAGCACCTTGCGCTCCTCTTTCAGCTTTTGGGAGCGCAGCCGCTCGGTCAAGACGGGCCGCTGGTGGTCCTGATCCTGCCGCAGCTTGTTGTGAATGTGGTGGTGGTGCTGCTGTGGAAGTAGGGGGTGGGAGTCTGGGCTCTTTTTACCGGTCCGATTCTGTTTCAGCTGCTTGATGTGGTTGCTTCGCTCCTTGGTGCTGGAGCTGGATGTTCTGCTAACAGTTGCGACTGACACCTGGGTGGAAGAGCAGTCTGAGCCTTCATCTGAGTTCTGCGAACTGGCATCTGCAGCTTCACTCTCCTTTGGAGCTCTCTTTTTTCTTTCCAGATCCACACTGGCTCTGTTCTTTTCGGGTGACGCTCCGTGCTTTCTCCCATTCAGCCTCTGCTGCAGTTTCTTCCTGTTGTCCTCCTTGGCTGATGACAGCTGCCTGTTGAGGTTCTCCAGTTCCAGCTTCTTCTTCAAAAGCTCATCTTCAATGACCTGCCTCTTTCGAATGGCACTATCAGTATCCCCACTACTGATGCTGTTTTCTTCTCCCCTATTGTCACTTTCACCCTGGCCTTTTTCCTTGTCTCTGTCTTTCACTGCCTCCAGCTCTCTACGCAGCTCCAGCAGCTGTCGTTCCTTTTCTGCCAGCTGCCGAGTCAGCTCCAGAATGAAGTTCTTCTGCTCGGACACTCTGCCTTCTGCAGCCTCCTCCACCCCAGAGAGCACATCCTGGGTGGAATAGAGAGCGTCAGCAGTGCGCCAGTGTTGATGGCGCTGCACCAGCACCTCCTGATTCAGGTGACTGAACGTCTCCTGGAGGTAAGGGTCCACTTCCTGAGAAGGTGGAGGAGAGCGGAAGTTCACTTTCAGCTTCCTGGGAGCTGCTCCAGACTTTGGGGTGGATCTGGAAGCCAGGGAACTGGTCCTGGTCGTGGGCAACTGGGGCAGTGCTTGCTTCTGCCTCCGCAGTTTATTGTTCAGCTCTTCCTGTTTGGCCGCCTTCACCTCTTCCTCTAGCCTCTGACCTTCGTCAAAGAAACTCTGAAGCAATGGTGAATGTCGGCCTGTGCCCAGAAATGAGTGCTGGGGCGTGTAGTCAAATATACGCAGTCTCTGCCGTCGCTGTGAGTTGTAGGCATGCTCCTCAGCTATATGCGATTTGAGCTCTGCCAGCGTGTTGAACGTTCGAGTTCCTCCACATCGAGGGCAGCGATACGGGACATCAGGCAACATCTCCATGTTTAGCTTTCTGGGATCAAGCTGACAGAACAATCCATTATCACTGCATTCTGATATCTGTTTGTCTCTCTCTCTCTCTCTCTCTCAAGGCAATCAAGTCATGGTGAGTGTGAAGATTATCCCAGTCAACCAGCTGTTGAGGTGCACAATGGTGCTGAAGAGAATGGTGTTGCCAGGCGCATCGGCATCGTGAGCCTTCAGATGCTCTTTGGTGGGACCACACTACTGAACCTGAGAAGAGAATTTGTAAGAAGAGAATTAAATGTGGAGCTTGTGTTATTAATAATAATAATAATAGATAACTTTTGTATAGTGCTATTCTCTGGTGAACCCAAACCCATTAATTAATTAATAGGTTAATTAGATGGTTCTTGGATGTTACTGTTAACATCCCATTCACTGCTCAAGGTCATCTCAGGACAAAATGTTGTTAATGAATGAGTCCTTTTTTCTTCTTTTTTATAGAATGTATAAGTGTTATATAATAAGTACTGTGCACAAAACAACAACAAACTATGTGCTGTGCATCAGTAAAACAATAATCACAAACAAATGTAAGACTGCACCAATTTGAATTAAAAAGCTCTCTTGGTTTGGTTTTCAGACACTTTCTGAGTCTCTCTCTCTTTCTCTTATCCCCCACTCTCTCTTATTCACTTCTTTTTCTAAGTCCTCTCTCTCTCTCTCTCTTTGTGTCTCTCTCTCTGTCTCTCTTTCCTCGTGGTCTCAGCAACTCACTCTACTGCATAAATAATACATCTTTTACACCTGGTCTCCACTCAAACTGTGTGTGAACATATCACCTGGGGAGATCTCACCAGGTGAGTGTTGCAGTCTCACCCACTCCTTCATGACCCAAAAAACAGAGTTTTGAGATGCAGCATCTGTTGTTCGTTACAACAAACAAGTCTTCCTCTCGTGTCAGCAACTCAGCTAACAATCCTATCTGGTCAAACAAACTAAAACTAAAAGGATCTAATTAGTGCTCGAAAGAAATCATATGAACACAACAACAAAGACCTGATTCACCTGTGGTAACTTTCACCTGGCATGCAAGTAAATACATGGTACATAAACTCACCAAAGGTACACGTTCAAGTGTTACATCAATGAAATAACAAACATACAATGGACATGGAAATCATGCACATATACTTCCTTCTGACATATATATATATATATATGCATGCTTGAAGTGGATATATATATATATATATATATATATATATATATATATACAGCAAAACACACATTCTCTCTCTCTCTCCCTCTCTCTCTCTCTCTTAATATATATATATAAATAAAATAAAATAATATATATATATGACTAAGTGCCAAAAGGTGGGTCTGCAATGGGTGACTTGGTTGTGCTGAGAATAAAAGATGTTTAAACAAATATTTTGTCATTAGTGTGGGTTGAATGTGTGTGAAAATGAACGAGCATATAGTTGAAATAGTAGCAGAAGAAATTTTGAAGCGGTTTGGGAAATATGTCCGTTAAAGTGTGATTTTACTGCTGAAATTCAACCACGAAAAGCGGACAGTGGCACAGAGCCCGTCTCTGTCGGCGTGGTTTGGTTAAAGAAAACAAGGAAAAGTTATATTTATCACATCTGTTATGTTCGCGAAAGATCGTTTTACAAGATCCATGCATCAGAAAAACTTCCAACAAATTATGCTTTTGCAAAAAGCATATCGAACTTTATTTGATCGGATGTCATCTGTGTCGTAATACGAAACGCGAACTTTCGACAACAGACTGAAAACAACTCTGACCCTTGACATGAGCGGAAGTGACGTCATATGCACATCAGACTCGCGGTCAATCACTCAGCAGCTTTGAAAAGATTTAACCAAACAACTTTTGTTACATTAACAAAATTTGCCGCTCCTCAAATTTTGTCGTAATATATGACGTCCGACTATCTAACAAGTTGTGAGCGACAAACAAATTATAGGTTTACACTTGTCAACAAACACGACGGTACCACGTGACACTTCAGTTACAGATACAGGAATGCAGACAGATACTTGATATACACACATGAACACATACAATGTATGTGATGTATGATACATCAGCTGGTGATCACATGTGTGTCAACAGGTAATACAAAACCACACTTTCACTTCAGACACACACATGTGGGCACATTTTATTAATACTATTCGTATTACACAAAACTGAAGGGACCAAAAGGTTTTGCTATGTCATCAGCATTCTGAGTTCATTAAACAGAGGAAGATAAACACAAGGTGATTTAAGTATAAACCACCAGAGAGAGAGAGAGTGCATGTGTGTGTTTGTGTGTGTGCATGCACATGTGTGTGTTTGTGTGTGTGCATGCACATGTGTGTGTTTGCATGGGGGGTGGGGGGTGGAGGGGGTAAACAAAGCAGCATGTGCAATCATTTCAACAACAACAACAAAATATAACAAAATACTGGTGTTTTATATCTGTCTAACTGTAGTCCAGTGCACAATATATTCCAACTTAAATCCACAGGTGCACACACTTCAGCTGCTCACAAAGATACAGACACAAGTAGTATGTACATGTTTCCACTACAGCTACACATGACATGTGGTGTACTACATGAAACTACATTATATGCACACACTTCAACTAGAAATACAACATGTGCGCACATTTCAGTTTACACTAATATAACTGTATTCAAACATCCCCTGAATACAATATCAAAAAAATAATTCCACTTGTCTGGTTTACCGTTTAGTACCATATTATATATATATATATATATATATATATATATATATATATATATATATATATATATATATATATATATATGTTTAATTTATATACAGCCATACAAAATGACATGAGAAGCAAATGTTCCTCTTCTGAAGCTGTGGAATAGCATATAATATATTCTACGGAGTTCTGTGAAATAACATCAAATAACACTCCACACACTTCTCACAATCAAAACTGGTACACATTATGAATAAAGGTCAACGGCAGGTATCCTCAAGCAAAGTTTGAAAGATGTCACCTGAGTAGTGTCCACGGAAACTCCAATGTTAAGGCTTTTGACATGAAAAACTGGCTGGCAAAGTGACTCACACATTTTGCGTCATGGATTATATCTATGATCCAGGCTGATGAACATGTGGCAAAAAAAGCAATTCTTCTGTCATAAAAGGAATTGGATTCCTCAGTCAGGGCATAACGTGTGAACAGCTGCTACTGTCCCACACGTGGTCAAGACACCACAGCTCTGAAGTTCATATCTCTGTCTTGACTAAAATGGCCACACAGCATAAACCCATCCTCCTGTCCAACTACAAATCACATTATCTGGGCGCACAACCCAACAAAACGTTTACAGAACGTTATTGATTCTTCTTCGTTGTGTTACGTTACTGCGGTAAGCCTGACA
>JABMCL010003640.1:920000-925000 GCA_018857735.1 Alviniconcha marisindica | reverse complement strand
TTTTTTTTGAGAGAGAGAGAGAGAGAGAGAGAGAGAGAGAGAGAGAGAGAGAGAGAATGAACTTGAGACAGTATAACAATTTAATTTTAAGGACTTGTGACCAGAGCTGAAATGTGGACTTTGCGAACACCACCTAAAGTGCCAGAATAATCATCAACATGATTGTGGGCATCTAAGGAAAGAAGAGAAGAAGAAGAAGACTTTGAGCCGCAGGGTAGGCGCTTTACAAATTTCCATTATTATTATTATTATTATTATTATTATTATTATTATTAAGACTGTGCGGCCGGCGGCCGGCGGCCGGGT
Organism: Alviniconcha marisindica; assembly: GCA_018857735.1. NCBI lineage: Eukaryota > Metazoa > Mollusca > Gastropoda > Provannidae > Alviniconcha > Alviniconcha marisindica. The sequence goes on along the minus strand of JABMCL010003640.1, from coordinate 924,694 downwards.
GGCGGAAGCCCACCGGGCAGAGTTCCCTTTCATAGTGACGCAATCTTTGACGTGTTCGAGTGTGCACGGCTGAACGATGAACTCTAACAATGACTAGTCAGTTAGTTGTTAGACAAGGTTTTACGAGAACCTTAACTACAATCCTTCTAAAATAAAGTTTTCGGCGGCGAGTTCGATCTCTCTCTCTCTCTCTCTCTCTCTCTCTCTCTCTCTCTCTCTCTCTCTCTCTCTCCTCTCTCTTCTCTCTCTCTCTCTCTCTCTCTCTAGGTTAGAGTTAGGGTTAGTCTCTCTCTCTCTCTCTCTCTCTCTCTCTCTCTCTCTCTCTCTCTCTCTCTCTCTCTCTCTCTCTCTCTCTCTCTCAAATAAAACTGAACATGTAGTTCCCTCACCTGCTTCAGAACTGACACAGCTTCGGCAAAGGTTCAGAAGTAATGTGTAGTGCACTTCAAGCTTCTTGATGTAACTTTGTAGTACATAATAAGTATATCTATATTCAACCATGTTTTAGCTCTTTTATTTTCTCATACTGTTCATAGGATTTACTTGCGTCTTCGTGTCACTGACTGTATTCGAGTCTTGTGTAGTAGTTTTATATCATTTTTTTATATCCACCATAAAGCATCGTATTATACTATGGATTATGTAGTGTTCATTTTATTTTCCCTTCATATTCTAGCTACTGTTAATTTCGAGAAAATGTAATTCATCAGTAATAGGGAACAGTATTCTAAAACACGGAAACCAATAACGTGATTGATTAGTGTGTTCAGATAGCTACCCCCCCCCCCCTTTCCAGTGCATATTTCGCAGAGTCAAACTTTTGCGTTGACGAATCTTGTAAGGTGTCGGTGCGCGTCACTGCACTGACCAGCTGATGCGTCTAATCACTTACGTCACCATTAGGCGGCATGTGCATCCATGCAAGTCTGCTCCATTTAAGAGTACACATTAATTTTTCAGGAACGAATCAATAGAATTATGCATGGAACTTCCGTCAAGGATGGCTGCAGACGATCAACACGAAAACAGTCAAATCTTTCATTTGTAGGCTTGTAGGCCTGTACTCATCCTCCGTTGCTCTTCCCGGTGTAGTGTCCCAAACTGTTCCCGGTTTAGTGTCCCAAATTGTTCCCGGTGTAGTGTTCCAATTGTTCCCGGTGTAGTGTCCCAAATTGTTCCCGGTGTAGTGTTCCAAATTGTTCCCAGTGTAGTGTCCCAAATTGTTCCCAGTGTAGCGTTCCAAATTGTTCCCGGTGTAGTGTTCCAAATTGTTCCCGGTGTAGTGTCCCAAATTGTTCCCGGTGTAGTGTCCCAAATTGTTCCCGGGGTGACGTTATGATGTCAAAATGATTCCCACAAGGAGGGACGTTATGGGTGATGAAATGATTCACGGAGGAGGGGGGGACGTTATGGGGTGAGGTGAAGGGGGGGATTGGATGGTGAAATGGTCGGGGACATTATGGAGGAATGGTGGAAATGGATGGGGTCCCCCGGGGGACATTATGGATGGTGAAATGGTCCGGGGACATTATGGATGGTGAAATGGTCCCCCGGGGACATTATGGATGGTGAAATGGTCCCCCGGGGACATTATGGATGGTGAAAATTAATGGTCCCCCGGGGAACGCTATTGGTGGAGAAATGGACCCCATTTATGGGTGGTGACTAAAATGGTTCTACGGGGTACGTTATGGGTGGTGACTAAAATGGTTCTACGGGGGATGTTATGGGTGGTGACTAAAATGGTTCTACGGGGGACGTTATGGGTGGTGACTAAAATGGTTCTACGGGGTACGTTATTGGTGGTGACTAAAATGGTACTACGGGGTACGTTATGGGTGTTGACTAAAATGGTTCTACGGGGTACGTTATGGGTGCTGACTAAAATGGTTCTACGGGGTACGTTATGGGTGGTGTCTAAAATGGTACTACGGGGTACGTTATGGGTGTTGACTAAAATGGTTCTACGGGGTACGTTATGGGTGGTGACTAAAATGGTTTTACGGGGTACGTTATGGCTGATGAAATGGTCTCCTCGGCGAGTGGGGGGGTGGGGGGGGGAGAGAAGTTGTGTATGGCGAAATAGTTCCACGGGGAACGTTTTTGGTGGTAAAATGGTCGCCCGGGTGACGTCCCAGACGTAAAAAGGTCCCTCGGGAGACGTTTCTAGGTGCGTGACGATTTGAAATGCCGCTATCACCGGGTCATCACGTAGAAATTGATGAGTGGCGGTGTGTTAACCGTCGTAGTTCAGGAGCTTTTGTGAGAGTCGAGGTGGCCGTCCTGGGCTGTCCGTCGTAACGAGCCTTCTGGTTTCCGTGGACGTAAAGCTATATTGAACCATGCTTCGGCATTGGTCACAGCTTGTCCCTAATATGTCAACTGACATCTGAGGACATTAAGCAACACTATCTACCTACCTACGTGTTAACCGAGACGCACGGTTGCTACGTCATCAACGCGATGTCTTAGCCTTGTGACAGCAGCTGCATGCTATGTACTTACTGAAATTGTGGGCGGCTTTCCCCCCCCCCCCGGAACTCGGCAGTTACTGTAATGTGTAATGTTGCTGGCAACTACTTTGCTGTAGCGAACAGATGTTTCTTGCATGGATGTACGGTTTGTATCGCCGAATCTTAGTTTTAATTGCGGGTTTGGGCTTGATCCAAGTTCATGACCTCAGTTTTATACTATAATGTTTCCACTAGTAATATAAAACTAAGGTTTCCACTAGTGATTATAATATGAATTCCAGCATACACTTACCAAGCTTCGCGTTAACTGGTAATTTCCGGTATTTTACCGGATAAAATAAGCATATGCCGGAAACAAAATCAACAATCGCTCGCTGACGTACCGGCGGTTATTTTGTTTGACCGGTTCTAAAACAACAACCGACGGCGTGTGCGTGTGTGTAGGGGGGGGGGGGGGGGGGGGGGGTGCGCGCGCGTGTGTGTGTGTATGTGTGTTAGGCGGGAAAGGGAGCATGGTGTTTACTAGTACAGCTCTGATTGCAGTATGGACGGCCATGTATCTGACCGGCAGTTACAGTGATTATCTGACCGGTTTCCGTGAACCACTTTCGCCACGTTGTAAATCTGTGTTACACCGGTTTGAAAAATGTCTAGTGCGATCACTGCTTACTTACACAGCTCGATAATCCTAGCTGTAAGTATTATCGTGCAAAATTTCAAAGTAACACATGAAGAGCGAAGTTGTGCTGTCATCCTATGCGGGGGAGTAAGTAAGCATGGTGCTTAACGACCACAGAAACCACACGGCTTATTAGGGACTGGCACGCGGGGAGTCTACACTCCATGCAACTGTGTATTCAAGCAGGCATGCGGGCGTGTGTGTGGAGGTTGGCATATGCAACCGTATGGTAGTCACCAAACACTACAGAGCCGAGTCTACTTGTGAGCCGGTTTGGCCTAGGTAGGCCGGTAGGTAGGTAGTGTTGCTTAATGTCCTCAGATGTCAGCTGACATATTAGGGACAAGCTGAGACCAATGCCGAAGCATGGTTCAATATAGCTTTACGTCCACGGAACCAAGGCTGTTAGGACGGACAGCCCAGGACGCCACCTCGACTCTCACAGCTCCTGAACTATGGGTTTGGCCTAAGATGTGATGAAGTATGCTTTATGTCCAGATGTCAGCTGACATATTAGGACAAGCTGAGACCAATGCCGAAGCATGGTTCAATAAGCTTACGTCCACGGAAACCAGAGCTCTTAGGACGGAAGCCAGGACGGCCACCTCGACTTCACACAGCTCCTGAACTATGGGTTTGCTAATGATGATGATGAAGTGATGCTTTATGTCCTCAGATGTCAGTGACATATTAGGGACAAGCTGAGACCAATGCCGAAGCATGGTTCAATATAGCTTTACGTCCACGGAAACCAGAAGGCTCGTTAGGACGGACAGCCCAGGACGGCCACCTCGACTCTCACACAGCTCCTGAACTATGGGTTTGGCCTAGATGATGATGAAGTGATGCTTTATGTCCTCAGATGTCAGCTGACATATTAGGGACAAGCTGAGACCAATGCCGAAGCATGGTTCAATATAGCTTTACGTCCACGGAAACCAGAAGGCTCGTTAGGACGGACAGCCCAGGACGGCCACCTCGACTCTCACACAGCTCCTGAACTATGGGTTTGGCCTAATGATGATGATGAAGTGATGCTTTATGTCCTCAGATGTCAGCTGACATATTAGGGACAAGCTGAGACCAATGCCGAAGCATGGTTCAATATAGCTTTACGTCCACGGAAACCAGAAGGCTCGTTAGGACGGACAGCCCAGGACGGCCACCTCGACTCTCACACAGCTCCTGAACTATGTGGTTTGGCCTAGCGTTATTAAGGCGTTAGGCTGGTACGCGATAGGACCTCGGTTCGATACCGCTTCGGCTCTCCTTTCTCTTCAAAAGGCTGTGTGTTTATGGACACTGTCTTGTGACTTTGTCCCTCACTTCCTACTGAAACATTAAAATGGCTCTCATCGCTGCCCACCTTAATGGAGAAGTCATTCTCGTGGTGACAGTGTAGCGATAGGTATATAATCTCCCTCTCCCCCCACTCCCATACCGCCCTTCTCGTCCCTAATAAGCCGTACGGTTTCTGTGGACGTTAAGCACCATGTTTCAAAAAATTCACTTGAACAGCAGTTGAGAAAAGGAGAGTTTAA
>JABMCL010003640.1:897500-915000 GCA_018857735.1 Alviniconcha marisindica | reverse complement strand
ACAACTCTGACCCTTGACATGAGCGGAAGTGACGTCATATGCACATCAGACTCGCGGTCAATCAAGCAGCTTTGAAAAGATTTAACCAAACAACTTTTGTTACATTAACAAAATTTGCCGTTCCTCAAATTTTGTCATAATATATGACATCCGACTATCTAACAAGCTGTGAGCGAAAAACAAAACATTATAGGCTTACACTTGTCAACAAACACGAAGGTACCACGTGACACTTCCCGGTCAGATTTGATTTGAATGGCGTCGAAGGAATCTTCTACTGATAGTTGTGAGGGTGACGTCCGACCATTCTTGATCCGCTGATCACTTCTTGGCCACCTCAAGCTATTTTATTAAATCAGCTTGCAGTTATTTAGGGATGATCTTTTGTGTCTGTAAGCAGGCGCAGTAGGACGAAGGTTTTTAAGCAAAGGGGATTTGTGGTGGCTGAGTTGTGCTAGTATCACGTAGTTAAATTGAGTGGCTGCAGCATGAGCTCGGCTGTAATTTGACGTCCTGGATCACCTGTGGCGTAAAGAACTTCCAGTTGCACAGTGCAGACATTTGTGAAATATGACAGTTGCAATCCCAACATCATAGCGCTTCGTTTGACAAGATTGACCTGTGAAATCGGGGACGGCCAGTAATAATATACAAAAAATATATTAAAAAAATTACGAGGATTAAGTCGGTCGGACGTTGTGGGTTACCCCAAAAAAGCGTGCTGATGACATTTGGACACCTTTGTTTAAGTTTCTAAGGCTACTCAAGAGTCATTTACGGATGGTTTAGTAAGTACTAGATTTTTTTTTGCTTGTTTGGTTTTAGTTCAGGTTTGATACTTTTAATTCATTGAATTATTCATTGTGGTTTATGGATACATTAAGTGTCTGTGGAGGAATTTGTTGATGTTCGCGGTGGCTGTTATTGTCTTATTATTTCAGACCAACTTGCTGACATGACCAGGAGTAGGACAAAATTCGCCCCCAGCAGGTATGCGACCTTCCACCTCATCCCCATTCAGTAAGGTGACCCGTGCCTGGAAGATTGGCGGAACCACACTTATCACACCTGTCTTTAAGAATGCTACCATTCAAAAAAAAGTTTAATCTCAATTTCCCTTCACAAGTGTCACTTCGTAAATTCAGTGCAAGATCCCTTTGTCACCACAAGTAGCATCGGGTCATGCACCAAGACAAATATCATCATAGCCTCAGTCATATTTGCTTTTAGATGTGCTGCTCATGAATGTGAAACCCAACTCTTTGGCCTAATCACTAAAACAGTGAACTCGCACATGATTTCAGGCAGGGAAACTGGTAGACCTTTTGGGCTGCTTCGCAAGTTGTCCCATTATGGGATCACCGGTAGAACAAACACATGGAACAAGAGATTCCTGAGAGATCAACAAGCTGTCATGTTGATGGTATGAAGTCGAACTTTGTCCCCGACTCAGAGGTGCCTTAAGGCAGTGTTCTTGGCCCAGAATTGTTTGTATGTCCTATACATCAGGCGACCTAGCTTTCGCGAGCCATCACCTCCAGATAATAGAGATCAGTTGAAGATGACGCCATCTGCTGCGCCTCCCACAGCGAAATGAAGATCGCTGGGCCCAATGATCTAAAATACAAAGGTAGCTGAGAAAGCAAAGATGGAAATATGTGCTTCACCTGATAGAGATGTGCATATCCCTAAGCAGCTGCGCTAAAAGCAGATCACTCACCATGCTCTGTATGGCCAGATGCCTAAGTCAGTAACAGTACTCACTTCTTTGCGTCAATTGACTCCCAGACGCCACCTGGGAGACACATCAACATCACCAACAAAGCAAGCAGACCCTGGGCCCTGGGCTAAACCCTGAAGATCAAAGCACCTCTTACAAAAAGTGGTTTGCCAAGGCAAAGGTCGTTCAGTCCTGAATATGAAGCTCCCAGTTGGCACCCAAACAACAACCTGATCAACGGCCTAGAGTCTGTACAGCAAAAGGCAGAGCAGCATAGTGGACACCACAGAGATGCTGCAGGATATCCAGTGTCAACATGCTGACTGACACTAGGCGGACCATATCTCCAACATAGGTGCAGGAAAGCAAGATCAGGAACTTTATAATCTTCCACTCATCACCATGGCTCCACAGCCACTGACACCAAGTGAATAACAGGTGACTATCCCAGCATCACAGGAGCCCATCATTCCATTCCCTGCTATACCCAGTGCCCTCCTGTCAGTGTCATACCGGGCGTTACAGGAAATTCTTCTTTTCCAATCTAAATCATAATGAATGACTCACTAAGAGGAGTCAAGGCACTCCTGAGACTTCTTGCTAGTTCACCTTCCAAATCTGTGACCTTGAGTACGCCATGCCCCAAGTGGAAGTAGGTAGTGACAGATTGATGGCTAGGGTGCCATCAGGGTTTTCTCCGGCAAGCAGCCGACGACCTAAAGGGAGATGTGAAGGCGCAACAGCCAATGTTGTTTCCATTTGTAAGAGTTTTCTTTCTAGTGCTGTGCTACGAGGTAAGTTTTTCCTGGAAACACGCTTAAGTGGTGGCAGTTTCTTTTTATACTGTAGGAGGTATGGTGTTTTAGACTTCTGTTAAAAGTTGTTGTTTTGACTGAAGTATGAGATAGCCAATCGGAAGTGCTCAACAGTTACAATGCTACAATTACAAGCCACCAGGCGTAATGCCCATCAAAAAAGGGGAAGTTGCATGCAGTAATTGATCTAAGTACATACCAATTTTACTAATACATTATGTATTTTTATAATAGAAGAGAAAGTTTAATGTTGTACTGTCAAGTCTTATGACTGTCGCTAGCTGGATGTTCGACAGTTTATGATTCTGCAGTAAAACAAAGCCAACAATCATAAGTTAAATATAGCACTATGTTTAAATATATGTTTTTACATTTGTAGTTGAAGAGAAAAAATGTAGAATCTTCAATAATTATTGCACTGTCAAGCTCCACCAAGATATTTTGCTTGTTATCATACTTTGCTGTGGTTGATGTTCGATACTCCTTGTGTAGTTTTTTTTGAAGTATGTCAAGAAAAGAAACAAATTCCTCAAACCTGACCCAGCGTGTCTGTTACCTACGCTAGAATGTCTGACTGGCAGAATGGATGAAACTGTGTTTTTTGTTGTTATGGCGGTAATAGTGTCGGATGTCAGGTGCACAGCACAAACAGTACATGTCAATATTTCTTTTGTGTTAGCCAGCTGCAAATAAATCTCTATTTGAAAATACTTATAATCTGCTTAAAGTGGTTGGGAAAATAATACTTCTTACCAGCCATACAGTAGATCTTTGTGTGTCGCAACCCTGACATCCGACATACACTTTCATCTTTAAAGCTCGCTTTCTCAAAACTAATAAAGTCAAAGTATCTCCTCCACTCGAAGTGATACGATGATTACCAATATAGTAAACATTCTAAAAACCTACTTCTTTTTCACTTTATTTCATACTTTTTTTCTAACCTACTGTGTCCCCTTCTTTCTGAAAGTGCCAACTTAAGTACTCTTTAGTCATATGTACACCTGCAACATCTAGGCTCAAGTTGCTGCATGTAATATTACGTGCTGAGTGCATATGTGTAACGGTCTGTGTGGCTCAAGCTGTCATGCATGCATGTGCTGAGTGCATATGTACACTGCATGGTCTGTGTGGCCTGCTGTCATGCATGCATGTGCTGAGTGGCATATGTACTGCACGGTCGTGGCTCGCTGTCGCAATGGCGTACCAAGTCTCATGCTTTCAATTCTATACATCCTGCTGTCATGCATGCATGTGCTGAATGCATATGTACACTGCACGGTCTGTGTGGCCTGCTGTTATGCATGCATGCACCAAGTCCCCATGCATGCTGCACGCTCTATACATCCTGCTGTAATGCAGCAGACTTTGCACACACTCAAGTCTGCACATCATTTACTAACTGCTGACCAGGTCTAATGATCTATAGTTAAATTTTAAGCAAAGACGATCACCAACTGTTAGTGACAGTCTTTGGTTTCAGTCAACCCCAAAGTAGCTTTCATATGTATCATATTGCATATATATATATATATATGAAAGTATATATATATATATATATATATATATATATTATCACATTTACACATGCAAAAAGATTACATACCTATGGATGTTAAAGATCTCACAGTCCTTGTCAGAGTTTAGTGGATCACGGAAACACAAAAATAAGCTAGCATGCACTAAAAACATGTGAAGCACAGCGAGTCTGCTAGAGAGTGGTGAGTAGAGCTATAGAAAAGTGATCAATAATAATATCTTCAAGTAAACAATTTGAAGAAATGTGCATGATCTGAAGATTATATATTATGCCCCTGCAGAAGTTCCACTAACTGAAATCAACATGGAACCCAGTACAACAGAACATAGTTTCAAGTCAGTTTCCAGGTTACAAGGGTGTGGCTGGACTTGGATACTTGATCAATACTTGTCCTGCTGGTGCAAGAAGCTTTTCCCTTGGGCCAGATTTGACCAGCAGTTACTGGGTCAACAGATGGCATGCCCACACACAGCTGGCACAGACACACAGGAGACAGTAAGTGAATAACTGCTGTTCACCTGACCAGGAAGTCTGAGTGACAAAGTGACAGTTACTTAGTTAACGATTGGATTATTGCATGCACATGCCAACTAGGCAGTAACTGCTAGAGAATTAAAAACCAGCAAAAACAACACAAAACAAAACAAAAAGAAACCCCAAAAGCTGAAGATCAGGCTAAGAGTGTCTTGATACTTTGAGGCAGCATGGCCTTAGCCCCTGGTCGTGGCTTCAAGGTCACACGGAAGTGAAAAGCTTCACCATGGCCTTCCAGCAGCTGACGTTCATGTTCCCAGCTGAACAGTGCTGCATCCGTCGTTACCAGAAATGGGTTTATCTCGATCACCCATATCTTGTCATCTGTCGGCACATGAAACAAGTGGTACCATATCTGAATGCACTTCACAACTGTATGCTACATAGTAAACTCACACACACACACACACACACACACACACACACACACACACACACACACACACAAACCTTATTGTTTTTAAAAATCTTCATTATAATCTCTCTCACATAAATAATGAACCAGTTCAAACACCTGGCACTGCATTTTGTGAACAGTTTGAGACAGGTACCAATGCACAGTGATTTCCTCAGGTCCAATCTTAAAACAAAGGCTCCATTGTAACTGACAAACTTTTTGCCTTGCACAAACGCAAACATACACCCAACAAGAGTTCTCTTTCCTTGCAGATTCTTGTTCTTTTCAGGAAACTTTCAGATGATTTCCCAGCAACTGGTCTTCAGTTCTACCCACATTACCTCCAACCACGATCTTTGGGACTTTCAGCCAAATTATTTGCTGGTCCACTATCAATAGCAATTATGTATTGATGTATCTGTTTGATGTACTGTGATCAACCTTGATGCCCTGGTCAATCACCACAGGGAAATTATTCAAGCACATTATGGGCAAATGTGTGTGACAGATCTACATCTCTGTACTTTTCAGAAGATAACAAAACAGTAAATTCAACACTCTGTTTGCCCTGACCGGTGTTTGTTGGAGCTTACTGAACTTTACAGTAACTGGTTGTTTTGTTAATACCAGTTATTTTAGCACCTTTTTATTATTATTGCAATGCGCAGTACAGTTCAGACCAATAAATGTTAAAACTTTTTTTTATACAATTGACAAAATGATTTTGATTTTTTTTAAATCACAGAAAGGTGTACTCCTCAGTGTACTCCTCAATAGATAATAATCATAATGAGGCACGTAATGCAATGACCGTCATCCAAAAGATAAAAGGTTCAAAACAGCGTTACTTATTAGGACAAAACACAACATGCAAAATCTCGGGGTAATCCCTTTTATCAAGCAACAAAACAACACTTAAACAACAGTTAAACAGTGAAAAACGATGAAAAATGAGATGGAGAGCTATGCCACTTATCTGTTTTTGGTTGAGCTGTTGTTTTTCCATGCACTGGACATGAAAGCTACACAGCTCAACCAAAAACAGATCGTTTTTTTCACTGTTTAACTGTTGTTTTAGTGTTGTTTTGTAGCTTGATAAAAGGGGATTCCCCAAACAATTCGCATCCTGTGTTTTGTCCTCATAAATAGCATTCTTCTCAACCTTTTATAATGTGTTTGGATCTTGTTTTAGAACGCTACCAGTCATTCTTGTTTGAGGTCTTTTCATCTAGATGAGAAAGTTCAAAGTGCAGGGATGGTATGGAGAAGTGAAAGAAAGGCCGCTGCCTTCTACAGCCCTGAATGCGGGACACCCACAGCAAGCCACACAAGCTCTTGAAGACTTTCCGTAACAGACCTCTCTGGGGGATTCTGGAGGGATTTTGGCACAACATTTGTCACCAGTGAGGATCCACTCCACCAAGGAACTCCTCAACTTCCCTGGCCACAGAGAAGAAGGGGAGATGTAGATCAATCTACAGTCGCAGTGGGTCGTGCATGTTGAATGTCTTCAGATGCACAGCCTAAGGTCACAAACTCCATATCACGGACAGCAGATGGAACATGTAGGCAGGACAGCCCAAAGGAAACATAGAAGTGCAGGACAGGTGAAAAGGAAATGAAAGAATGCAACCTTACATGGGAAACAATCACCAGACAAGGCTGCAGATCAACAGCAGTGGTGCTATCTTGTGGATGCCCTATGTCCCACGAAGGGCACGAAAAAGACTGAGTAAGTGGGTAAGCGTTTGTATAAAATAAGTACAGCATGTGGTACACAGTGAGCTCTCCCACAGAACAGCTTTGAGCATAATTTCTAACGTTCAACAAACCTTTGCTTCCGATGCCAAAGTCGATGATGAAGTTCTCTTCAAACTGACTGGCCTTCAGCTTTGGCTTCACTGTTGCGTCATAAAATGTCTGTATTCGTTCAGCCAAGCTGTCCTTCAGCTCACACAGCCGTTTGGAATGGATTAGATAGTTGTACTGGGACAGTGCCACAAGGTTTCCATGGAAGACGAAACCACGAAACTCCATGTCAACATCCATGTCCACAAAGGTGCGAATGACAAAGTTCTCACAGAACTTCTCCTTGAACTGCAAGGCCAGCAGAAAGTCTTGGTAGATCCTCTCACTGCGCATGACCATGTCCAGCACGTCCCTTGCTGAGTGCACTCGCATGGCGCAGAATGCTGCTCTGAGCAGGCATGTGATCTGAGTGTTCTCAGTACTTTGCAACTCCTCTGGTTCTTGCGCCAAGTACTCTTGGTACAGTCCCTTGAAACGACTCTGTGCCATCGGCGCATCCTTCGCACTTCGGCTGGACGTCTTCACGAAGACAAAATCAGACTTTTCTTTCAAAAACTTGTCCATGACAGCTTGAAGGCGCTGTTCTATTTTCAGCACCTGCTCACTCTCTTCGGGACTCAGTTTTTCTCGCCAGTCTACCAGAGCGATGGATGGTGCATCAAGGTTCCTGTACAATCGTTCATACACAGAAACAACCATCTCTGCTTCAGTCAGATGCAGGGGGCAGTATTCTGTTGGAAATGTTTCCTCTTGCAGAATGTGCAGCCATCTTTCTGTGTTTACCTCCAGGACCCGCTCCTGATAATCTGTCACCTGAAAATGGCATTTATGAACAATAACCTATACACAGATCTATATAACACAAATAATCATAAATACTATCAATATTATAATAACTTCACTCAGTTTGAATACATTGCTCTAATTACTCTTTGTCTTATATATTATATTAAGTTATATTGTAATATATACTTGCTCCACTGTTCTGGAACACATGGTCACAATTCCAAAAGACACAGATTCTCTCAGTCAGCTTCTTTCTTTAGATCAGTACTCAAAACTCAACTTTTTCCAACATGACACTGTGTGAGGGAGAGAGGGAGGGGGGAGGGGTGGGGTGTGGTGGGAACTTTCCTCAACAAACCAAGTCCCTGATAAACAATGTGCTACTAGATTAACCCCAACACTTCGGGGGAAAATCAATAATGAAGCCTGATTAATGATACACCCAATGTTTTTGTATGGTTACATTATGATTAAGTTACTAGTTCTGTTTTGACACTAGAATTTGAAAAAAAAAGGAAATCAGTCCCCTATTTTACTTTAACAGTTTCATCAGAAATAATACTTATTCTCAGTTTAGTATCCCTCTCTTAGTCTTATTATCTGCAAGGAAATCATGTACAGCCATTTCTGGGATACCTTCAAACAAAGCTTGTTATGAGACATAAATTTATATATATATATATATATATATCAATCCTCTGTTAAGTCAATCTACAAAACCAATCACTTCACAAACATAAATATACATACACAAACATCAGACACAAATTTTGAAGAGTTAGTCCCTTCAATATTACCCCTGTTAAAAGAGCACATACAGCTAGGACATGCTGGTACCGTCGACCATTCCGTCTAATTTATCGATACCAGGTTAAAGAAAAATATAAAAAAAGGAATGCACAGACACAATATAAATTATTTTTTTACATAAATGCATAATGGCAAATACCAATGCCATATGGCAGCAAGCTGCACATACCACCTACCAACTATCATCTCCTAGCTGCTCAACAAGAGCCATACAAAAGAACCTAACCCTTAACGAAAAATATTTGAGAGTTTTCTGGAAAAAAGTCAGGAGAATGGACCATTAGCAGAAAAATGACAAGACAGAAAGAGCAAGAGGACTAGACAGAAAAAACAAGAGAAGAGATAGGAAAGAGGAATCAAATAACAGCCCCGAGATTCCAGACAGGAGGGGGACATCAGACATCCCCAGCCTCCTTTCGGCCTGCTTTACAAAGCACTCTTCCTAATTTTCGTCGTTTTGATGACGCTGTTTTAAATCTACGTTTAGATCCTTAACATTGTTTTACTTCAACTTCTTATCTATCTTCTTCTTTACTGCCTTCTTCATTTATTATTTTCTATATCTCTTCTACACCAGACGAAGACAATGTGTCGAAAGCGCTTGTGTTTTTAATTGTTCTTTATGTGTCATCGTATAGGTGAGTACATTTCTCTAGAGCTGTTTTATACTGTCCTGGCTGTCGAGCCACTACAGGTACTTACAATACAATATAACTTTATTGCCAAGTGTCAATACACTGACTGCACTGATTGCACGAGGAATGTTTTGTAGTGCCATGTACACTCATCACACAATCACTCCAATCATAAAACAGCTATTTCCGTGCTATAATATATATACTATATATATACTATGTTGTTGTGTGTGCGTACTGCGGTCAACATACACCGTGGCACAACGCTATGCCATTGCATTTGTAGTGGCTTGTATAACTGTATTTGTATATATATTTGTAGATCTGTCGCTGATGTCTGGATGCCAACTTATTTTCGCCACATCACTAACATTGTGTCGCCTCCGCGACAGCGAATCGAAGCGCAGAATAGACAGTTACTTGATCATAAGTAGATCGTATCAGGGCCATGACAGACAGAGAGACGCAATATGGTGTAATATTATTGACCGTGAAATGAACATCATCACACACCACAAGTAAAAGTGTCTCGCTTCGAATCCGCAGCATGCACACAGGACGTCACTTAGCGTATCATACGTCAAAAGGGCTCGAAAATTAGTTAAATGAACCTGAATGAACTTTAGCAGGCAAAGATAAGAATTTTGAGCTGCAAGCAAAGCATCCAAAGCTATGTTTTGTCCAACTTCAGTCGTCAACGAAGTATCTTTAACAGAGCTGTGTTCTCGGCAGAAGGGCCACAATTCTGGAGTGATCCAGGGTACAGCACTGTGCACAGGCACAACAAGAGAGCTCTACAGTTCAGGATAATCCTCGTCTGCTCAGTCTTGCGCGCACAGCACTCTAAGGCACTGGCCACTAATGCACGCAGACCATACGGTTAAATACCACAGTTGCACGGAACAGCATGAGACACGGTCACCTTCGAGTTCGACAACTTTTCCATTACGGTTTTGTGCACGTCTGTACTATACAGATACAGGGACACAATGTCACAGCGATCTGACATTCACACTAAAACTTTACCAGCATCAGAACCCTTTCAAACTTGTTAACGTCATCAACGGACAGGTTCACTAGCAACTGATATACAGCCGTCAAAATGTTCTTTTGTAAAGGACAGGTTCATCAGCGACTAACTCCGCCACGTGTTGTATCATAAGAGACAGGTTCACAAGAAGTGATCTCTACCAACTGTATCGTAAGACTAAGACTAAGAGACAGGTTATATCAGCAAATGGCTCATAACTTAGGAAAGTTCTGCCAAATGTGCTATCACAAAAAGACAGGTTCACCAGTCAACTAACCTCTGTCAAATGTGATTATAAAAGGCATCATGTTAAGTTCACCTGCATAAAATGGATTATAATGTGACCAATTTCATCATCAGCAAATGACCTATTAGATGTCAAAAATGCTACTGTTAAAAACAGAAAGGAAAAAAAGCGGCCTCGGTTACATTTGTGACAATTTTCTACTGATTCCCTCCGCTCCCTCCTCCTCCCCAAAGTCAAAAGAGAGAGAGAGAGAGAGAGAGAGAGAGAGAGAGAGAGAGAGAGAGAGAGAGAGAAGGCATGGGCCTACGTGTTGTCAGGGGTTCTAAACAGGGTTAGCTGGTGATGGACAGTTAATCTGCTCGATGCAGTGGGCCGGAAATGAACCATTCTGTTCCACTGTGCAACGTGTATCACATTGCAATGAATGTTTGATAGGTCTCCCACGGCTCATTGTTCCTTATCCATCAAATTCTGGCAAGAGCTTTGTCGGACAACTTTCGGAGCCAGTGTGCATGCAAACACACGTGTCTGTCTAGAAAAAGATATCAATTACGTCGGTAGAAAAGGTTAGTTCAAAACTTTTTCACGTGCGTGTATCTGTGCAGGTGCGTGTGCTGGTGTGTGTATGTGAGTGCTGATGTGTGTGTGTGTGCGTGCGTGTGTGCGTGCGTGCGCGTGTGCATGTGTGTGTGTGAACATGCAACTGGTGCCGAATAACATGGCTGCACGTGCAGCACCGGAAGCTGCACACCATGAAAACGACCGAACCCGAGGCGGTGCGGACGGGTGGCACCCGGCTGATCTAATCGTGTAGGGCAGGTGGACAAACACAGGGCGCCCCTGCCCTGTCAATTTTGTCGAGATCGGCGGGCGTAGCGTCTGACTTCCATACCTTTAACTGGTCATTGGGACTGCAGTGTGTACCTTGTGTAGATTGGGTGGGTGGGCTATGAGGGTAGACCGACGTTTTTGTGTTTTGGGGGTAGGAGGACTCTGTGTGCGCCGAGGTTATTTGGAATTATTCGATTAATTAATAACAGGGCTGTGATGTTTGTAAGTTTAAACTCGTACACTGTCGCTGGTAGATAGACACGAAGAACGAATGAGCGGGTGTGGGTGGAGGGGGCATGGGGCGGGGGGAGGGGGGGGAGCTCAGATCACAGAGAGAGAGAGAGAGAGAGAGAGAGAGAGAGAGAGAGAGAGAGAGCGAGAGAGAGAGAGAGAGAGAGAGAGACAGACAGACAGACAGAGACAGACAGACAGACAGAGACAGAGAGAGAGAGCCAGACAGACAGACAGACAGACAGACAGACAGACAGACAGAGACAGTAAACATTTTGCTTTACGTCCACAGAGGCGAGGTGGCCTATTAGGGACCGCGACAGAGGGCAAGGGGGCAAAGAGTGAAGGACAGAGACAGAGGGAGTCTGAACTTAAAACTGACAAAGAGCTGGAAGCCGAAAGCTGGGCCCAATCCGCAGTCAGTTGAAACTTCACGGTCTGATATTTACTTTTAAACACACTCACACCTAGCTGTCCGCAAGGAGGTGCTGACAAGAGACCAAAATCCCAGGAGGTACACGTGTGGGACTGAAGATAGGCAGCCTATCACAACATAATTAATTCAACGTTGTGCTGTTCCCATCAGAATGATCCAGGAAGAGATACAAGGAGCAACGGTTACGGTGTGGGCTGTCAGTGTCACCCTCTGTTTGGTTGGTTGAAGTGTTGCTTTACATCCACAGAAACCGTAGGCTTATTAGGGACGGGAGCCCAGGATGTCCACCTCGACTTTCACACAGCTCCTGAGCTCTGACCATGCACCCTCTGTCAGTCTGTGTTATTGCCGCTTTTCCCCCACTCCCTTTGCTGTTTCACGCAGAGGGGGAAGCCATCAGTGGGATTTAAAAAAACAAAATTTTAAGCAGAATGGTGAGCCGAAGCGGACTCGAACCTGAGTCAGCCTGCATACGAGCCCACTGCTTCGCCACCATACGTATTAAAAAAATTAAGAGAGAGAGAGAGAGAGAAGAAGAAGAAGAGATCCAAACATACATAAGACCGAACGGCTAGTAAAAAGAGCGTGTGAATCACCGTAACAGTATAAGCATAGAATCCACAGCCAGGCAGGTCCACGAGTCAATTACCCTTTAACGTAGAAATTATAGGCTACACAACCACCACTCGCCTCCCATTTCATGGGGGCAGATTTGATGACACTGGCCGCCGGCCCACACACCCTATACAGACCTGTCTGGCCACTGGCTACCTTGACCGCATCTGCAGAGTCAATGGTGACCACCAGGTGATTTATGGCGCGTCAAATCGCCTTCAGTTAAGAGATTGATCCTGGTCTGGGTACCGACGATACACACAGCACCCGCCAAGAGACTAAACTAGCCATCTCGGCTCGATCCAGCCTCAGTGCAGAGCTATATATATATTTATATATTATATATCCAACTGAATAATTCAGTGGATCATAATGTTCTAACTCAGTTCAGACACCAAATCCAGTTTGGGAGTATTTATATCATTTGTAAGAGATGCTTGCGTTGGCAACTCAGAGTAACTGAGAATGATAAACCAATAAATATTATATAATATTAATAATAATAATAAATATTGATCTGCACCTATCCTGAACGAGTGCAAGGCACATATTCAAAATATAAACTCTACATTAAATCAAAACTACTTCCATTCTCTCTCTCTCTCTCTCTCTCTCTCTCTCTCTCTCTCTCTCTCTCTCTCCACACATACACACACACAGTCACACACACAGTCACACACACACACACACACACACACACACACACACACACACATGAAAATCAGGCATAGATATTTAGCACTACTATGAAAGTGGATGAAGCAGATGAACATCTTATGCTGAGCTGGAGTTTGTTGCACATACAATATAATGGAAACTTTTTTCTTTTCTTTTTTTACCTCTTGATCAGAAATAAATCCAGCAGTCTTTGGACTGGAAAAATCTTTCATGGGCTCATCTGCTTTACGTAGCTTGACAGCTTTCAACTGCTCTGCTAGACCTGCCATCTGAATAAAGAAGATGAAAGCATTGATGTCACAGTGCTGAATATGTTACACTTACAGTGCTCTGTCACCAATGCTGAAGTGTATTATCATGTTAGTTGTTACATGCATACATACATGTACCACACAATTTTCCATTCATCTTTGGTTGACATCAGACTTTAAGGACTGTACACCTCCATGCTTTAACAAGTTCATAGTTTCCTTGGCACTTTCTGGATCATATTGTACATAATGCCCAGTTCTGTTACTATCTGTACACAAAAAAAGCTGTGTGTTGTCCAATGGTTTCCAGTACTATCAAAAACATCAAGTGCATTGTGCCCACTGTCATCGCCAACAAAAGGTACATTTATGCATAATTCACCATATGGCCGCTGGCATACTTATTATATGCCACTTGTTTTTTAGTCTCCACATCAGTCTGTCGTCGTACACAAACACACGCACACACGTGCATGCACACACACACACACACACACACGCACACACAGAGTGACACACATGTATATATATATATATATATATATATATATATATATATATATATATATATATTATATATATATACACAGTCACACACAAGCACACAGTCACACACACACACACACACACACACATATGGATTGTGCCAATTTAGCAATACTGACATGCACTGATGCAGCACAAACATTATTTTAATTTAACTTTTAAGCAATACGAAAATTTACATGCAGACAAAGAGGAAGAAGACAGGAAGAAATTTCAAAGAGAAGGCTAACTTCTTATTGAGAGAGAGAGAGAGAGAGAGAGAGAGAGAGAGAGAGAGAGAGAGAGAGAGAGAGAGAGAGAGAGAGAGACTCAGAGAGAGAGAGAGAGAGAACTTGTACACAGCTACTCATTCTTGTTATTGTAACTGGACCCATTCCTCATTAATTTTCAGGTTCAGGGGGAGGCTGGAGATTGCCAAGATGAGACACTCACGTCACAATGGAATACACAATTGTCTCTAGTCTTCTTCATGTAGTGTGCATTTCAAAGTTCCTCGCGTTATGTTCAAAATCACTACAAATACAATCAATCAACCTTGGCATCCAGAAAAAAACCTGTGTTAATGTTTGGTTGCTTGTCTGCTCCTCAGAGGTAGGTGTGCTGTTTCACTATGCACATATGCCACATAAAACAGACACTAGACAAAAGATAAGGGGAAAGAGAAGTTGTACACATGTACCAACAGAACGAAAACACTGAGGCACGCTCACAGACGTGCACACTGACCACACTCCATCTCAGTACATCTCACTCCCATTATAGTGACGAACCAAATAAAGAAATGCATACAATTTTTATTTACGCTACCGCAAGTTACATGTATACAGTAAACACAAGAACAAATCAAACATGGAATGCTACATTGATCAAGTAACTTGCACAAACGCACCACAGTACTAGTAACATGGGCTCATTGGTAAGTGCAATGCGCTGGTGCCTCCTGCGAAAGCTGCTAGCCTAGGTACGCGAGTTCGAGTCCCGATCGAGACGGGGTAAAGACCCGTTTTTCAGTTTTTCCGGGTCACCACTAATATAGTAATAAGCTTGGCTGAATCGTCAGTGCCTGTCTCACCTTCGCATTAGATCGGCTGCGCACGTTAAAGATCTCACGCCCACTTTCATGAGAAGGCCTAAGGCGGCCGATGGCTTGGAGACAAAATGATAATGCAGTCTAGTACTGTAGTCTAGTAGTAGTACTGCTACTAGTAGCAGAACCTTAGAAGAAAGAAGACTAGACCTTTCTGAATTCTAGCCACTCAGTGAATCTTTGTTGCTCAAGTCGTCAAGACGTGAAATGAAAAAGAGCAGATTTTTTTCTTCAAACAGAAATTGAAGAAAATGTAGGTAACGGCGCACAGTTCCAGTTATAAATATTACTGTGATGCACACGTAATATTAAATAATTTTTGCCTACCCTCTGTTCTGTGCCCAGATCACCATGTTAGAGTTATCTGCACTGGATTGTTTGCGCGTGGGAAGGGAAACAACTCTACGCGACGAAAACACGATATCACTTAGTGACCGGCTTCTAGCAGCCACTGTCACTTTTTGTCGGTGTAGGCCTATAAACCATCGTCATGTGTAGTCGATTCCCTTGCTCATTACCAAACCCCAAGCCGACTGGGTTACGACATCCTTCCTTTGGAGGAAGGTGCCGGAAAGCGATGCTCGGAGTGTGGTTCATTACTTGTGCGAGACTGACAAGTAATGAGCCACACTCCGTCCATTGCCGGGTCAGTGCCTCTGCCAGTCACTACTCGCTGCTTCGCCGGCAAAAACTCAGTTTATATTGATAATTGATTATATCATTTTATCAGTACTACATGTATAATACTCTTAGCCGCCCCCCCCCCCCCCCCACACACACACACACACAAAAGCCGAGGCCTCTGACGGTAGTGTCGAAACTAATGCACTTAAAACCACGCAGAAACAAAACAAAAAAATGTTGGCTGGTCAGACATGACTGAGGCCTATGGCTAACACAGAATGGACCTTTCATAGTGACATGAACCTGGCCAGCCGTGTACCTGGAACAGTAACTGCGTGGTACACTCCCAGTTCCTGCGCAATGAGGAAGCGGACACTGCCTTAATTCTGTTGTTGTGGCGGCGGACCACGGCATCTTGGTCTTCCTGGTTGGCGCCTGCGATTGAGCCTTCACTCTTCCATCCCCCCCCCCCCGTCCCTAATAAACTTTCTCGTTTCTGTGGACGTTAAGCAAAACAATTCCCTCACTCTTCATTCATACTTCAAACCTGCATCCCCTTGCTCCCCACCCCGCTTCCACATGACTAAAAAAAAAAGAGAAAAATATACCATAACCCAAAATGTTGTCCGTCGCGTGCATAGTTTGAGGATTACGAAAGAAATTCATATGTAGATAAATAAACCAGTGAAACTGGGCTCGGGAGAGCAGGAAGGCGTTTTTCAATGCCTGACAAAATACAGCCCTTGCGATAAATCAGTCGGCCGCCATTTTCTTCGTCCATTCAACACATCAAAATCACAGACTGCGAATTTACGTTTGTTTATCAATGACTATTTCTTTACCAATAGATATGTGCATTTCACAAGAGCATTAAGTACTTAATGGGGACTTTAGCCAAAAGCAAAACCCAAACAAATCACCCTCGATGCTCTTGAAGAGAAATTTGCGCGGTTAAACCAACCCTGCCCGCCATTGCTCATAACCAGCCCCAAAAATCACAAAATATTGCATGTTACTGTGCACCACACCAATTTATGTTTTGTGTATATGTGTATTTATAGCATGTCGTGTCTATAGTTTGGGATGTAAACTCACAGAGGTGCACAGATTTGGGGTGAATCCAGTCGTTCCTGGCTAAACAAAGAGGTCAGCTACATCAAAAGCCTCGCATACCGGACAGAATAGTTTGTGTTTTCACGAGCTGTTTCTCCAAAAGTGCAACATTTTTACTATTCATCTAGTAGTTTGGGTAACTGTGGTCATGTTTCGTTCTGTGATACATGTATGAATCTACCGTCTAATCGCTGTACGAAATAAAATATTTTGGGATGAGAAGCTTCGAACGGACGCCATTGTAGTCGGACGAGAACGACGGGCAGTCAGAAAGGAAAAAAGAATGCGCCGTAAACAAGCTCTAAAACAACTGCATGCACTAAAAATATCAACGAATCCGAAAGAATGGTACTGCAGAAGTGTGTGTGTCAAGTTTTTAAATCCGATCTTTGGTATGAGCGGGGGAAAAGTCTGTTTGAAAATATAGTAAACACAAAGAAGGCACAGGACCAAGCCGATCAAGGGAAAATTTGTGTTTCGCACACATCAGAAAACTACCCATAACAAACTCCGTGTCATATTTGACCCGTTTCCAATATTTGAAATGAATAGAATATAGTTCCTGGTAACTACTTGTAACAATTTTATGTATGTTGTACCGACCAGATTTACATAATTTAATATTTTCACCGACGAACTTGGTTCAGGCTGTCTAAATCAGCATATATTTCTCAAGGTTTCTCTTCGCAGTTTGAGAGTTTCACCTTGATATACATATCAAACGAAAGCTGAAATATCAAGGATTACGGTGATATGCAATGTTTA
>JABMCL010003640.1:867500-870000 GCA_018857735.1 Alviniconcha marisindica | reverse complement strand
CTCTGTATTTGTTGCTTAATGTTTATTAGATATGTTCATGTGTAGTGTTTATAAAAATGTTTCTTTGTCTTTAGTTAAGGCCTAATACTGTGTATTTTGTGTAAATTTAATTGCCTGTCTCTGTTTTATATTTTTCTTTAACCTGGTATCGATAAATTAGACAGAATGGTCGACGACACCAGCATGTCCTAAGCCTTATGTGCTCTTTTAACAGGGGTAATATTGAAGGGACTAACTCTTCCAACATTTGTGTCCGATGTTTGTGTATGTATGTTTTATGTTTGCAAAGTGATTAGTTGTGTAGATTGACTTGACAGAGGGTTGATATATATGTGAGAAGAGTTTAGAAATACGTATTTGCTTATGAGTTTGACTGTCCTGAGGTGACCCTGTGTGGTTGACAGGACATTAAAATCCAGTTACTACTACTACTCTGTGTAAGCTGCCTCATCCAGAAGCTGCGACTCGGCGTGTGCTAGGGCCGCTTGGGACTAGTGGCGGTTTCAGGTACTGGCATCAAAAGAACATAATGGTAAATATACCAAGCTCACATGCGCAAGGCTTCTGCTAAGGCCACTTGAAAGAGCGTAATAGTTACGGCTGCTTACTAGCGCATGGTAAGTATGCTATGCGCGTAATTATGTGCGACAAATTTGCAAAAGAGAATTGAAAATAATATGTAGTACTAATTACATTTACGGGGACATACAATTATATGCTTTTAATATAAGAAAGCCGCCATAGATAAAAGCTATAGTTTATACACACACACACACACACACACACACACACACACACACACACACACACACACACACACACACACACACACACACACACACACACACACATATATAAAACCAGATCCAATTTTATATATATATATATCAAATTGGATCTGGTTTTGCTTTACCCACTTTTTACTTCTTTTTTTCTTCTTCTAATTGATGATGTACTAGTTTTAGCTTGTATATATTTTTAGCACTTATTGTGTTATAATAAAATGTGTTTCGCCCTTAACCGTCATAGCTGACTTGGCGTAAAAAACAAATTCCTTCCGTCCTTCTGCCATAGATGTAGTTACACAATTCTGTAGTTTTGCCGCTCCAGGCACAGTCTGACGCGTGCATGTGTACATGTAGCGTTAGTTCTTCCTCTTTCCTATTGTGTCCAACTTCAACAGCCGTCTTCAGTGCATACTGGGTAATTTGGGTGTTTCCATAATCCACCGTACTCTGAGATGGACTACAGGATTTCCAGTGTGCGTATAACGATCTTTTTTGCGTGCGTATACACAGTTCGGTTTAATGTTGCTGCACGTCCGCAGAAACCACAATGCTTCTTAGGGACGATGGCCTCAGCGGAACGGCCACCTCGACCTTTTCTGACACAGCTCCTGAGCACTGACGTATACACACGGTGGACCCAAGTTTATAATTATAGTAGGTAGGTAGTGCTGCTTAATGTCCTCAGATGTCAGCTGACATATTAGGGACAAGCTGAGACCAGTGCCGAAGCAGGGTTCAACATAGCTTTACGTCCTCGGAAACCAGAAGGCTCGTTAGGACGGACAGCCCAGGACGGCCACCTCCACTCTCACATAGCTCCTGAACGATGGTAATTATAGTCTCATCCGAAGGGCTTTTGTAGCCTGCACAGAATTATTCGCAGGAGAAATCTCAGGGCGGGCGCAAAACCTAGCACATATCCATGCGGTGACCCGGCTCCATCGGGTTGGCCTTCGTGGGCGAGTGCTTTCGGTCTGACTGCAAACAACGACTGGAATACAAGGGTTTGTTCGTGTAGACGGTCCTTAACAATGTACCAGTGTGTGTGTGTGTGTGTGTGTGTGTGTGTGTGTGTGTGTGTGTGTGTGTGTGTGTGTCTCTCCTCTCTCTCTCTCTCTCTCTCTCTCTCCTCTCTCTCTCTCTCTCTCTCTCTCTCTCTCTCTCTCTCTCTCTCTCTCTTAGACGTGAAAATACTGCGTCTCTCGGCACCTTTTATTGCTGAAACTCTAACCTATATATATAACCTTTGTATTGACAAAAACACCTTCCCCCAGGTATTTAAGGAAGCAAAAGTTATCCCCCTCTTCAAATCTGGTGACAAATCGAATCCTTCAAACTTTAGACCCATTTCTATATTACCTATTTTGTCAAAACCGTTAGAAAAACATATCAACGAACATGTTATGAAG
This sequence comes from Alviniconcha marisindica, assembly GCA_018857735.1. Taxonomy (NCBI): domain Eukaryota; kingdom Metazoa; phylum Mollusca; class Gastropoda; family Provannidae; genus Alviniconcha; species Alviniconcha marisindica. The sequence continues at coordinate 867,803 of JABMCL010003640.1, read as the reverse complement.
CATTTTCTTGTTAATGACTTGTTTTATGAAAAGCAATCAGGATTCAGACCAAACCACTCTTGCCACACAGCCTTAACAGAACTGATCGACACCTGGCTATCCGAAATCAACATAAACAAATTGTGTGGGGCCTTGTTCATTGACTTTGCTAAAGCCTTTGACGTAATCAATCATGACCTACTTCCAAGAAAACTAACCCTCTACGGCCTATCAGCGAGCACCCTTAGTTTGATTAGCTCCTTCCTCAACAGCCGCCTCCAAAAGGTTTCCTTCAAAGACAATCAGTCGGATTTTAAGACAGTT
>JABMCL010003640.1:822500-862500 GCA_018857735.1 Alviniconcha marisindica | reverse complement strand
AGAGGCTTGAAATTTTCTGAGCAGACTTACCATAACTAGCCCTGCATAACCACTGAGTATCATGAAGATCAAACATATCTCATGATTTCCATGAAATCTCAATGTTATGAAAAAATCGTAAAAAAACAAAAAAAAGGTATCTCCAGAAACCACCATGCTTGGCAAATATCTTTCCAATACTAATCAAAATTAGGAATCTGTCAACAGAATGACATACAGTTTTACTCACATCACTGGCAGTACTCCTCTTGGAACAGTGTATACAGCCTAACCAACTTTACATAATCTGCTGTGGACCAAGAACGTCCATTCTGGCTGGCAAGTCTGACATTCCACATGAAGACAAATTTCTTGTGCACAACATCAATGTCTTCATGCTTCCACCGGAAAATGTTCTTGTTGGGCACTTGGTCCATGAATGACACCTCTGCTGTGTCATCTTCATGACTCTGCAGCACTTCCCCAAGGTAAAAATTTTTGTCATAATATACAGCAATGGCTTGACCTTGTGAAAACTTTCCATCTTCCAGTTCCAGCATTACATGTTCCCCGTCTTCACTCTGTCCTGCTTGATCTTGCTCTTCCTGGTTCTCTTCTTCCTCCCCCTCAGCTTCCTCTTGTCTTGGCATCTTCTTTGCGCCTCTCCGTTTCCTTTTCCTCCCTCTCTCTGGTCTGCAGGCCTCAACGGCATCTTCATGTTCCACAGCAGGCAATGGAGGCGGAACATCTTGGAGAGCAGGTGTACTCATTCCCTCTGAAGTTCCCAAGTAGAGGATCAGGTTAGCTGTTATCTGGTCTGGGGTGAGCTTGGTCTTATTCAGCAGCTTACTGCCACTGCCCAGCACTACACGGTGGTACCGTAACTGGACAGAGAGTGCAGAGAATTTGGCAGTCTTGGTTTGGTGCTGTGCCATCAACCTCTCCACGCTGGCTCTGTCAAGACACAGCCCTCCCTGGCACTGTACAGCTCTGACTGCCTCCAGCTTTCTCCGTTCTCTCATTGCTGAGAGCACCTCCTTCCTAGCACGTTGTTGCAGCAGGTACTCCTGCCTTTCCAGGACAACAGCCTTTTCTTGGGAACGATGTTCCTCTCGCAGAGGCGCTGCTTTTGTCCTGGCAAAGGACAGAAGCCTGCGCTGCTCCTCTTCTGTCTTCTTCAAGAGGAACTTGGAGATGGGTTTATTTCTTTTCAGCATGTTAACAGTTGAATGATGGTGAACTGAACTGTTCCTCCGTTTAAACAAAGAAAAATCCAAGTCACCCAGACAAGCTTCTCCAAACAAATTGTTGAGCTTGCAGTGGCTCATCTTCTGTCTCTGCTCTGGTGTTGCTGGAATGCTGTAGATGCCACCCTGAAGAAACTGGTGAAGCTGTCGCCGAGTTGTTAACGCAAACTCTTCCATCATGGACAGCACACTATCTTTCAAGATGGCTGCAAGGTCAGCTGGTAGGTTGTTGATGTACACATGGACCTTAAAAAGACAAATCATGTGCAGAAAAATAAGATTTCATGTCCACTATACATTTTATTTTAAGGAGTCTTGAAGAAGAAAAACCATCCCAATTCTTATATTTGTGTTGATGATCATCAATGTACTCCATATGTGCTTAATAATAATATTTTTATACTATGTTTCAATTTCATATTATAAATAATCTGATAGTGGTATGACTGACTAGGCGTTAAATATCAGTTTACCTACCTGACCTGTGTCCATCACCAGAAAACACAAGTTAGGTTATCTGTACTTTTTACCGTCATCAAATATTTGTGCAGGCATGGGTTGTTTTGTGTGGTGTGGGGGGGGGACAAAGTCACAATTAAGACAGTGTCCACAGACTACAACTCTTGAAGAGAAAGGAGAGCCAAAGCGGATTCGAACCGAGGTCCCTCTACTTACCAGCCTAACACCTTACCGCTGGGCCAAACCGGCTCACTCTAACTATGCTGCTTCTTTCGTTTAAGAGCCAGGCCTCCTTGGTTGTAATTGTTTTTTGAGGTATCAGCTCTTGAATATTGCTTTGGCAATATTACTGTCTATATCATATAACCACAATCCCAGCAAATGAGTTTTTGACACACATAAGTTCCAAAAGACTGAGCAAAATTAGAAACTCAAAGGGCTTCAGGATAACAAATATAGTGATAGTGATACTGATAGACCACGATAGAAACAACTCACACAGTTAAACTTATACAAGTTATAGGGTAGGTCCAACAACAACTGCTGTCTACAGATTTTTTTTCATTTTTTTTCTTCTTCAGAACTACCATTGACTGGAAGTGGAACAACTTACAACAAAGATAGTTAATAGCGAGACAGTAGAAAGTTTTAAGACTAGATAGTAGATAAATAGACACTGTTTATTGTTGTTGTTGTTGCTGTTGTTGTTTTTAATGCATGTATTTCTTAGCTATGTATGGAGCCTGATATGTGAAGCTGTACTGTGCTTGGAGCTAATTTTTGCAGAACTGGGACAGGCGCATTATAAATAAAACTTATTATTATAATAAGACACAAATTTCTTGTTGCCTCTAAAACACTGTGCTTCCCTCTTGTCCGCTGACGCTGTACACTGTAGTGGACATCAAGATCAAGATTAAGAAGATCATAATAATATTAATATGCACTGATCTGATTGCAGGTCTGAGGTCTTTATCTGGTAGAGGCTGTCATCTTTCAATATGGATGAGAACTGTCCTGTAGAATCAGTATCAGATGGGCTTCAAGGCTTCTTATGGTGTGTACACAATGAAATCATTCACATATATATTAAACAATCAGAAGATGTTTTCTACCACTGGCCTGAGGTGGATGACATTGCCTAGGTCAGGGCAGAGGGCATCTTTGGCCCCCTGGACCTCAGCAAACTGGGCCCTAGACATGTCTAAATGGAGATCAACTTTTACCTGATCAGATTCAGAGTGCAGGACATCCTTGCCACCTGGACCTCAAGAAACTACACCTCAACCATCTTAATTACTTTAATAAACTGTTTGAACTCTGCTGTGCCTTGTTCTGTATTTTGTTTTGTTTGCTTGCTGTAAGTGTTTAATGAAACACTGTCTGGTATGTGTTGGTGCCACACGTAACGCAGTCCGGCATGTGGCAGTGTCACATGTAACACTGTCCCACAAACTACTAACTTTAATAATCTCGGGGGGAAAATGCATGGCCTGCCCTGTAGGAATTACACATAATGAATACATTACATAGAATAATCCTATGGGTAATAAAACAAAAGATGAATCCAGATGAAGAAAATGGTAAACATTTAATTTATGATGGGACATGTGTTATGGTGTCACATAATTGATTTTGTTATCTGTGATCTGTGTTTGATGTAAATGCTGCACTTTGTGCTTTAAATGTTTCCTTTCCAAGTGTACTTCCACCTCCTACACCAATAATCTTGCCACTATTTTATTACTGTACTTGAAACCTGGGTTGTGTCACATTATAACACACAGGACACTACGCGTCAACATATTTAAAAATGCAATTATATCAAAACAGGAGTGGGCAGTTATTTTTTGTTTATGGATGATGATTTCACCTATATCAAAGTTTGTAAAAAGCATAACATAGATGGTTAGAACCCATTTTTATTTTTGACCTAATTGCAACAATCTGGTCACCAATTCTGGAGAAGTACTCATTAGTCTATTGTTTATTCCTGCTTAGTTATATATATTATATGCGTTTGTAGTTTAGTCATCCTTAAATCTGTAGTATAGCAAGTACTGGCTGTTAGATAGACTTGTCCAAATAGACCTAAATCATAATGCTATTATTCTTGAGTATTATTACTATTAAACTATTTTAAAGTGTTTGAGCTCTCTCTCTCTCTCTCTCTCTCTCTCTCTCTCTCTCTCTCTCTCTCTCTCTCTCTCTCTCTCTTCTTTACATACATCATAGAATTGGAAGTATATATATATGTATTAATTATTATACCTATAATTATATATTTACAGAAGTATAATATTAATTATTATACTTATTTATAAATATATATAACTAGTTAAAACTTATATATATATAATATATATGTGTGTGTGTTCTCCTGTATGTCCCCAGGAAGGAACCCATCAATGGGAAAACAGCCTTTTTCACAGAAGAGGTATACCGGCAGTTAGCAGGCCCAGAACCGACACTGGAAGAGAGAGCATCCCACATGCTGGATGCCTTGGGATTTGCTCCCCTTGCCAAAGAGTTTAATGACGGCAGATCTGGCAGCAGTGGTGGACACACCTCTTACAGCAAAGCCGTGGCAGCGTCCAGCTCTTGCTCTGTTCAAGCTGACAGGCCTTGTCCTGTTTTTCCCACACCACAAAGGGAAGAGGCAAAGTCATCCCTGCGGCAGAATGCACCTGCTGCTGAGGTTGAGGAGAAAGTGGCCATCAGGCTGAAAGAGGAGGAGCCCGCGGTGTTTGTCAGCCCGAACGAGGATCCTCCAATGGACGTTCCAGACACCCCGGCTTCCCCAGACCCCCAGGAGGAGATCCTGGATAGGGAGTTGAGTAGAGATGCAGCCTTCTGCAAGCCGAGTGAAGTCTTGCTGACTCCCAAGGCAGATGTCAGCATGCCCTCTTCATCAGCGTCGCGGTCCAGCGCAGCTGTTCCTGAGACAGACCAGGCAGGCATTCTCTCACATCCACAGCCAGAGTGTAGGCTGCAGGTACAAGGTGAAAGTGGGGTCGAGGCTGTGGTTGACTCGGCACACCAGCTGGACAGGAAGAGTGATTTTCCTGGTGCCCACGGACAGAGCCAGCTTTCTGCCAACCGAGGCAGGACGTTCAACAAAGGAAAACGGTAATCGTCAGTTCTGGGGGACTGGTAGACCTGCTTAGTGATATGAGTACAACATCAGCTAGAAAGCAATTTTGTTGTTTGTCTTGAATAACAAAGAACAAAAAAACTAAACTTTCTGTTTCTGAAGAAAAAAACTTTCTGTTTGTTAGTTACTACAGAACATGACTGAATGTGAGTCATCAACTACGATGCAACTTCGTTGTTTGTCTTCAATAACAGAAAAGCGCCTTTTTCCTTGTTAGTTACTACAAAATCAGAATGCAGTAAAATATTAGGTTGTCAGTGTGCTTGGAAGTTGTCCTTGTATCGTACAATATACATGAATTTTAAATTTTTCATTGAAAGGAAAGTAATTTGTAAAGCTTTGCATATAAATGTCTGAATCCCAGACCTCCAAATCTCAAAGTCAAATTTGCATTCTACTGATGGGAGTGGTCAAGATGAAGCCTTGGTGATTTGTGTGTTGAAGGCCCCCTGCCCCAGAAGCTCGCAAGTCATCCCTGAGTCATGACCAGCACATCCGCTACCTGGACCTGTTCACCAAATTCACCAAGAGGTTCTTCTGTGGGAACCCACCGCCCCCATCTGCAAGGGAGGTGCAAGAGCTGAAGGAGTTTGAGGTGAGTTGTGTGGTCGCAGGACAGTTCACACACAGAAAGGGAGCTGAAGGAGTTTGAGGTGAGTTGTGTGGTCGCAGGACAGTTCACACACAGAAAGAGAGCTGAAGGAGTTTGAGGTGAGTTGTGTGGTCGCAGGGCAGTTCACACTCAGTTACACGATTACCAGGGTGATTCCGTTGTTCTGAAACAGAAAGAGAGCTGAAGGAGTTTGAGGTGAGTTGTGTGGTCGCAGGACAGTTCACACACAGAAAGAGAGCTGAAGGAGTTTGAAGTGAGTTGTGTGGTCGCAGGGCAGTTCACACACAGAAAGAGAGCTGAAGGAGTTTGAGGTGAGTTGTGTGGTCACAGGGCAGTTCACACACAGAAAGAGAGCTGAAGGAGTTTGAGGTGAGTTGTGTGGTTGGAGGGCAGTTCATGCACAGTTATACCATTACCAGGGTGATTCTGATGTTCTGAAACAGAAAGAGAGCTGAAGGAGTTTGAGGTAAGTTGTGTGGTCAAAGGGCAGTTCACACACAGTTACACCATTACCAGGGTGATTCCGTTGTTCTGAAATAGAAAGAGAGCTGAAGGAGTTTGAGGTGAGTTGTGTGGTCGCAGGGCAGTTCACACACAGTTACACGATTACCAGGGTGATTCCGTTGTTCTGAAACAGAAAGAGAGCTGAAGGAGTTTGAGGTGAGTTGTGTGGTCACAGGCCGGTTCACACACAGAAAGAGAGCTGAAGGAGTTTGAGGTGAGTTGTGCGGTCACAGGGCAGTTCGCACACAGCTACGCCAGTGTGATTCTGTGGTTCTGAAACAGAAAGTGGCAGACAGAAGCTAGAAATGTAGGCAAAATGATAGCATTCAATTAGCGTCACACGTTACCACACGCATCATTCCCCCCCCCCCCCCCCCCCCAACCCCCTGTCCCCCGTCCCTAATAAGCCTTATGGTTTCTGTGGACATTAAGCACCATGATTACTTATGTACTTACTTACTTACTTAGCATCACATTTTCACCACAGAACACGGCAGCAGATAGTGTTCGTGTTACCTGAGAAGTGACATGCAAGTAATGTTGGGTAGCGGAAATCTGTATTTCTCCCTCGTCATGTGACACTTGCTTGACAGAGGAGTGCTCTTGAGACCAGTTTCTCTGGGATGAAATTCTGCCTAAGAATACGATAAATGGTTGAGCTTCTCTACTGTACTTTGCTTTTCTACTGTATTGCAGTTCTTTTAAGAATACATGAAAAGAAAAAGTCAGTTAAATGGTCCCAGATACTTTGTTTTAAAGGAGATTGCACTGTACGTGTATGTTCTTTTGATTATTTATGTTTGTATAATATATATATATATATAGATTTATATATAAATCCAAAAATGTCATATGATCTGTTATATGTTGTAAAAGAGTACTTACCAATTTCAAATTTTCAGAAACTGCAAGTTCTGGTTGCTAAGGAACAAGAGGAATGTCAGACTTATCTGAAACAGCTGGCACTTCATAATCCCTACCTGTACACCAGCCTACCTCCACATGTTGCTAAGTACACCCAAGTAAGTCTCTCACCTGTAACCAGTGGCATGCTGCAACCCCAGCCTTTATAATTATTATACCAACCTGCTTCCATGCATTAAGGAATATGCACATGATTATGATTATATGACTTCAACATTTATGGTACATCTAGTTTAATATTAAATATATACACACAATATGTATACCAGCCAGAGCTCACTCAGTAATCCTAATACTGTAGTAATACTAATACAACACTGCATTGACTGGCTATTGCTTCCTTCTGTTCTACTACAATCCCAGAATCAGCGTTTCACACAGAAGGGTGTGATTGAAAAAAATGCACTTTGACAGTCAGATCTTATTCTTAGCCTATCATTGCGGTGGATACAAACAAGGGATGGCAGAACCACTGATCATGGTGTGTCCTGTATCCTCTCTAGGAAAACCAAACTGGGTGGAAAGGAAAAATGTATAATATATATACCCTAAATTACATCTTTGTTGTTGTACTTGCGCTACGTATTTCAAGCGCTAATTAACTCCTTTGTGTGTTGATTTGGATGGAAAAGTCTCTTCTTTTTCTTGTCTCTGGCTGATCGCAAAGACAGTCCAGTCTGCTTGGCAGATGGAGTTGTCCTCTCCAAGTCCAGCCAAGGGCTCTAGAGCTTTGTCTGCAGGGATGTGTGTGCGTGCACGCGAGCGAGCGAGCGTGCGTGCGTGAGTGTGTGTGAGTGTGTGAGTGTGTGTGTGTGTGTGTGTGTGTGTGTGTGTGTGTGTGTGTGTGTGTGTGTGTGTGTGTGTGTGTGTGTGTGTGAGTGAGTGAGTGTGTTGTGCATGTGTGCATGTGTGTGTGCGTGTGTGCATGTGTGTGTGTGCATGTGTGCAAGCTAGTGAGTGTGTGTGTGTGTGTGTGTTCTAGATGAGGGCCATTGCTAGTAAAGCTCTAGCAATAAAAATGACGGCTGTGTATCTGACTGGTCACAGAGATTGACTGGTTTCTGTGAACCACTTTCACCACCATATAGATGTCACACCAGTTTGAAAAATGGCCAGCACAATCACTGTGGTGTGGTTATCCATGGCTGTGTGTACAGGAGAAGGAGCAGAATGGCTGGAAGCGAGCAGAGAGCTATGCTCGCTACTACAACCCACACAGTCGCTTGCCGCTGACCATTCCCTCGCAGTCAGGACCAAACACTCCAGCACTCAGGCTGCTGCAAACCCTGGTGCAGCTGGTGAGCTCCTCTCCTTCTTCTTCTTCTCCTTCTTCTTCTTCTTCTTCTTCTTCTTCTTCTTCTTCTTCTTCTCTGTGTTGATATGAGTAGCACAGGCGCAGAAATTCAGGTTCTGTGCTGTACTATTGAACCCAGAACCATCAACAGGTGTCCCTGGAACCTTACGCGAGGAGCAGATCGGAATGTAGCTTTGCACGCCTCACAATCACAGGCTGCTTGGGAATTTAGCTCATCCGTGTTGGTTGGTTTTAGTTACCAAAGAGGCATAGTTACACTTCCGTGCTGGTCTGTTTCTGTTACCAAATCACAATCGCATGCTGCTTGGGAATTCAGCTCATCTGTGCTGGTCTGTTTCTGTTACCAAAGAGGCATCGTTACACTTTTGTGCTGGTCTGTTTCTGTTACCAAAGAGGCATAGTAACACTTCCGTGCTGGTCTGTTTCTGTTACTGAAGAGGAATCGTTACACTTTTGTGCTGGTCTGTTTCAGTTACCAAAGAGGTGTATTTACACTTCTGTGCTGGGGGTTTTCAGTTACTGAATTGAAGAGGTGTAATTACATTTAAGTAACAAATCTGTTTCAAAATGTTATTAAATGGGTGAGTCGTGACTCTAGTACAAAGTTTAGGGCTAAATCTGGTACTCTTGGTGGATATCAGTTTGGCTAATAAGTAAGTGATAGTGATGCAAGATTGATGCAGTGTGTGCTGTCTCTCTCTCACTGTCACTGTCTTTCCATTTCTCTCCGTATGAGTGAATCATATTTTGTTTATTTTAGTTATAAGTTAAAAAATGAATATAGCGTCTTATTTATTAGCCCCTTTCCCTTTTGCTTGGTTTGTAACAGGTTGTAGTTATTTAACTTTATCAGGTCAGGCAGCCTTGCAGTTATTTAGCTTTATTGGGTCAGGCAGCCTTGCAGTTATTTAATTTTATCAAGTCAGGCAGCCTTGCATTTATTTAGTTTTATCAAGTCAGGCAGCCTTGCAGTTATTTAATTTTATCAGGTCAGGCAGCCTTGCAGTTATTTAATTTTATCAGGTCAGGCAGCCTTGCAGTTATTTAACTCTACTGGGTCAGGCCATCTTGCAGTTATTTAACTTTATCGGGTCAAGCAGCCTTGAAGTTATTTAACTTTTATCAGATCAGGCAGCCTTGCAATTATTTCACTTCTATCAGGTCAGGCAGCCTTGCAGTTGTTTAACTTTATTGGGTCAGGCAGCCTTGCAGTTATTTAACTTTATTGGGTCAAGCAGCCTTGAAGTTATTTAACTTTTATCAGATCAGACAGCCTTGCAATTATTTCACTTTATCAGGTCAGGCAGCCTTGCAGTTATTTAACTTTATTGGGTCAGGCAGCCTTGCAGTTATTTAACTTTATTGGGTCAAGCAGCCTTGAAGTTATTTAACTTTTATCAGATCAGGCAGCCTTGCAATTATTTAACTTTATCAGGTCAGGCAGCCTTGCAGTTATTTAACTTTATTGGGCCGGGCAGCCTTGAAGTTATTTAACTTTTATCAGATCAGGCAGCCTTGCAATTATTTAACTTTATTGGGTCAAGCAGCCTTGAAGTTATTTAACTTTTATCAGATCAGGCAGCCTTGCAGTTATTTAACTTTATTGGGCCGGGAAGCCTTCTATGATAGAATGAATTGACATCTCTCACTCTCTCTCCCTGTGTATGCAGGGTGCAAAGTGCAGGCTTGTGATGCCAGATCAGAGCCCCAACCCGAATGCCCGGCTCAAGCGCACAGTGCCAACGGACATTGAGAAAATCACAGCCCGCTTCCCACCGCTTCATGCAAGCAGTCAGCACTCCACACTCACCTGGAACCACGAGGTAAAAATCACAAATGCAGATTCCTTCCTCTTTTGGGTCTGCACACTCTGTAATGTTCGGTAATGACTCGTGTATTGCATAATGCAACATGTTTTAAAGGCAGAGAACTGGGTGTCAAACCATAAGCCCAGGGGAGTAATGCCCCTTGATTTTCGTCAGATGCCAGTCTTCGAACACACATCCAGCATACCCACTGAATGAAACAAGCAATACACACTTCACATGGCATCAGAAGTGGGATTTGTGTGTAGTGATTTCCTCCCCCCAACCCCCCCCCCCCCCCCCCCCCCCCCCCCCCCCCACCCCCACCCCCATCCCCACCCCAACCCTCCAACCCACTCCCCTTCCTACTTGTGAACTTTTACCTTATATGCTGATTATGTGCTATTGTGGCTTGTGTACTCTGTATTGATCTCCTCCCAGTTTCCCAAAGTTCAAGTCTTGATATTTATGTAAAGTGTACTATAACACTCAAAGTAACCTTGATGTACATTGAAGGGAGATAATAGATGGGTTTGTTTTTTTTACATCGTAGAAAAAACATATTTGGGTTTTTATTGGATAGTCTTTCACTAGTTTCCATGAAATTTCTCAACCCCTGTATGATTAAAAACCTCCGTTGAGGCTTACTTGTTCATACCAGTGCATTGCATTGCTAACCATGACCTATTTTGAAGGTCAGTGGCACTGGAATAGTCAAAAAGAAAGTTGTATTAACTTTATGTCTTATCTGTTTGACTTTCTTTGTATATTTGTGAACACACATGTTATATGCATAACTTCTTACTTTAACCTTAGTTACCTCCTCTTTCAAAGCCGCACTCAAGACGCACCTGTTTAATAATTATTTCTAAACTGTTTTTCACAGCCCTGCCCATCCCCTGTGTGTGTGTGTGTGTGTGTGTGTGTGTGTGTGTGTGTGTGTGTGTGTGTGTGGTTAGTGTTATTGTAAAGCGCCCTGTGCTGCCACCTTGTGTGGTAGATGGGGGCTTTAGAAATCCTCTTTATTATTATAGTTATAGTTATAAATATAGAACTGATGTTTTCAGGCTGCAAGCAAGGACAGCAATATGGAAACTTTGGTGCAGAAGTACCCGTGCCACATAGCAACCAGTGCAAGTGTTCTCCAGCAACTACTTGACAACCACGCTCCAGACTTCAGCATTGCCTGGGACATTCCTGTTGTTATCAGAAACCATGGAAGTGGATCAGGTGCGTTGTCCTTAGTCACACAGAAACATGCTTGTCTCTCATTGCTTCAGAAAAAAGAAAAAAAAGACTGATTGACTGATTCTTCACACACAAATTTGGATACACACTTTTTTCATTTTAAAAGTGCCCTGGGTTTTAGTCCTGACAACATTACACATTCTGCTTGTACTCTTCTCCTTGCCTCACTCTTTTTATGGCAGTCAGGCAATGCAAAACATCAGACTCTTATGATCGTATACATCATCAAGGTTTAGTCAGGCTTAGTAAGAGCTTAGTTTGAGTTTTGAACCAAAACTGTTTGCATCTTGTTCCATGTTCTGTCTTCTGTTGGTGAACACCATGTCCCAATTTCCGTGTCCTATCTCCTTTTGATGAACACCGTGTCCCAGTTCATGTTCCAATTTCTGTGTTCTGTCTCCTTTTGATGAACACGATGTCCCAGTTCATGTCCCAATTTCTGTGTTCTGTCTCCTTTTGATGAACACCATGTCCCAGTTCATGTCCCAATTTCCGTGTCCTGTCTCCTTTTGATGAACACGATGTCCCAGTTCATGTCCCAATTTCCGTGTCCTGTCTCCTTTTGATGAACACGATGTCCCAGTTCATTTCCTTTTGGTCAGTCCCACCAACAGTTTTGCATTTTTTTACACTCGTACTAGTTTGTTCATACCTGTTTGTGTACCTGTTCGGCTGAGGCTGGCATCCCTGTGGTTGAAGACCATGTATGAACAGTCGGGTAACTGACCATGGGTGGGAAGAAAAGGAAGAATATTGCTGTGATGGTAACCTGTACAAATATAGTATTATGAAGGCATTGTGCACCTGCAGAACTGATAGTATCTTGAAGGCACTGTGTACCCCAGAAACGATAGTGTAATGAAGGCACTGTGTACCCCCAGAACTGATAGTGTAATGAAAGCACTGTATACTCAAAAAACTGATAGTGTAATGAAGGCGCTATGCACCCCCAGAACTGATAGTGTAATGAAGGCACTGTGCACCCCAAAAACTGATAGTGTAATGAAGGCACTGTGTACCCCAGAACTGATAGTGTAATGAAGGCACTGATAGTGTAATGAAGGCACTGTGTACCCCAGAACTGATAGTGTAATGAAGGCACTGATAGTGTAATGAAGGCACTGTGTACCCCAGAACTGATAGTGTAATGAAGGCACTGTGTACCAGAACTGATGTGTAATGAAGGCACTGTGTACCCCAGAACTGATAGTGTAATGAAGGCACTGTGTACCCCAGAACTGATAGTGTAATGAAGGCACTGTGTACCCCAGAACTGATAGTGTAATGAAGGCACTGTGTACCTGCAGAACTGATTGTGTAATGAAGGCACTGTGTACCCTAGAACTGATAGTGTAATGAAGGCACTGTGTACCTGCAGAACTGATTGTGTAATGAAGGCACTGTGTACCTGCAGAACTGATAGTGTAATGAAGGCACTGTGTACCCCAGAACTGATAGTGTGATGAAGGCACTGTGTACCTGCAGAACTGATAGTGTGATGAAGGCACTGTGTACCCCAGAACTGATTGTGTAATGAAGGCACTGTGTACCCCAGAACTGATTGTGTAATGAAGGCATTGTGTACCTGCAGAACTGATGGTGTAATGAGGGCACTATGTACCCCTAGAAGACGTCCTGCCACCCTCTGACTGACAGCTGAGTCATTCAGCACCTGCGTACCCCCCCCCCCCCCCCCCCCCCCCTTAGACAAGCCCATGGGCTGTCCAGGCGCCAACCGACATAGTGTAAACAAAGCACGTGCTTGCTTTGGAAAAAAAAGATAAAACACCATGAGTCCACACCGTTCAAAGCCTGAGTTCAAACGTGTGTTGCTTTGTTTTCTCCGCTTGCCTGAGTGAGCGGAGTTACCTGGCTGAAAAGCAGCAAGGGGTCACTTGGTGGAACACTGTGTGTGAGGTTCTGACTGTCATGCAGTCAAGAGCCAAGCTCATAAAAGGTTGAAAAGAACACGATTTAATATGACAAAACACAGCATGCAAATTATGGGGGTAGGCCCCTTTTTCAAGCTACAAAACAACACTTAAACAACAATTAAATGGTGAAAAATGTAGGATACAGCTCAACCAAAAGCAGATACGTATTCTACATCTCATTTTTCGCCATTTTACTGCTGTTTAAGTGTTGTTTTGTAGCTTCAAAAGGGGAAGGGGCCTACCCCTGAAAATTTGCATCTTGAATTTTTCCAAATAAACTAGTAAGTAAGTAAGTAAACATGATGCTTAACGTCCACAGAAACCATACAGCTTATTAGGGAAGTGGGGGGGGGGGGGGAAGGGGTATGGAGGTGGGGGAGAGGGAGATTATATACCTGTCGCTACACTGTCACCACCAGAATGACCTGCATTAAGATGGGCAGCGATGAGAGCCATTTTGATGTTTCAGTAGGAGGAAGTGACGGACAAAGTCACAAGACAATGTCCACAAACCACAACCTTTTTTGAAGAGAAAGGAGAGCCGAAGCGGTATCGAACCGAGGTCCTTCCGCTTACCAGCCTAACGCCTTACCGCTAGGCCAAACCGGCTCACCCCCCCAAATAAACAGCGTTATTTTCTTTTTTGACCTTTCATGTGTTTGGCTCTTGTTTTAGAATGCCAGCAGTCAATCTTGTTTCAGATTTTTTGTCACGCAGACAGTCTTAGTCTCTTACTTGCCTGTGGTTGTTGCAGCATCTGGAAAGGTGGTCTACCTGGACAAGCCTCTGCTGCCCAGGGGTCTCAGCCAGTGCCAGCAGAAGACCCAGTACCTGCAGAAAGCCCTGCGCGCCTTCCTCTGCCAGCCCCTCGCTGACCGAAAAACGGCCAGCAGCAGGAGCGGAGGCGTGACCCCAAAGGGGCAGCCACAGGGCAGCGACACGGCCAAACGAGTGGAGCGTGCTGATGTCAGCCACAGCCGTGCGCCGGAGGAAGATGGTGATGATGATCCCTTCGGGACTGCCATCAGCATGGATGACCTGGAGACGTTTGGCTCGGACAAGCTCTCCAGCCAGTCCAGCAAGAAACTGCCGAGTTTGAAACCTGATGCCTCAGATGTCGGCTGGAGTGTGAGGAGCGTTAAAAGAACCTTGGAGGAAAAAGCGGCTACAGAGGAGAGTTCAACAGAGGTGCCGCAACTCTCAGCACAGACTGATGGCGCTGAGGCAAATGGCGAGTTAGAAGCTGAAAATGTGAAATGCGTCTCAGAAAGCAGCATGACCACAGAAACTGAGGCAGGCAGCGAATCAGAGGCGGGCATGGTAATTAAACTGGAGCCTGCTGACGGTCAACAGGAGGCATCCTCAGGCAGGTCTCCTGCAAAGCGCTGCTTAAGGAGCTCTGCCCTGCTGGCTCATGATGCCTCATCTGACTCAGAGGACGATGCGCTCGTCATTGCTTTGCCGGACAGCCGTGAGAAAGGCCTGGGGAGTTCTAGCAAGCCCTCACAGAGTCAACAGCGTTCGATGGGCAGGAGAAGCAAGGACTCAGAGAGCAGTATTTTTGATGAGATGCCGGCATCAGCTGCTCCGGTGTCTGAGGATTCAGAAAAGCATGGGCAGGTAAACCCTTTAATGATGCGGAGAATGACTCGGTCATCGTCCCAGAGACTTCAGTCCCCAGACAAAGCCAGCATGCCCGCTCCTGAGGAGGCGCCCCTGAGAATGACCAGGCAGGGCTCGAAGCGAAGACTACACGATCTCAAAGCAGAGGCTGAGGTGGGCATCCCTGTGGTGGAAAATCCAGCGTCTACCAAGAAAAGCCAAAGAGCTGGAGGTGAAGTTGACAGTTTTGAAAGAGACGGTCACACGTCTGCCAAAAAACCCAAGAAAACCACAGGTGAGGCTGTGAACAGTGAATCAGACTGTCAGACATCCAGCAGAAAAGCCGTGAAACCTGCAGGTGGAGCTGACCATCCTGAAGCTGACGGTCCTAGAGCCACCAAACCGGTGGATGAGCCTTTGAGCAGAGAAAGTCACGGTGCCAGAGCGAAAGGGCAAGCGGGTGTTTCCCACCCAGAGTCTGCGTCAGAACAGCAGGCAAGGCAGAGGGGTGACCAGCCAGGTAAGCTGTAATGGCGCTGCTAGTTAACAAGATTTAAAAAAAAACAAATCAGTTCTAAGTTATCTAACTAATGTTTATTCCAACAACATTATTATGTTGCCGAGTGTGCCTGAAATGTAGGGTATATATGCCACTGGGTGGGTGGGGGGTGGGGGACATAATTTTTAGGGGATGTACCTCTGGTGGAGTTTATGTACCTTGTATTTACACGCATGCCAGGTGAGAGTTACCGTAGGCGACTCAGGTTTTTGTTGTTGATAATGTTTATTCCAAATAAGTTAACCACTTTGCACTTCAGACAGCTTTCTGTTATGCCTCTTAGAGTCATAGAGATGATTGCTTAGTTTAAAAGAGTTAAACACTGTTGATTGTCACATTTTGCCATTGGATGGTTTACTAGAAGGGCTGTCTCTGTTTCAATGTGATGCTTGTATGTTTGTCCAGCTCTTTTGTCCACCAGTCTTTTATGTGGTTTTGTGTGTGTGTGTGTGTGTGTGTGTGTGTGTGTGTGTGTGTGTGTGTGTGTGTGTGTGAAAAGATTCTGTTTTGACTGCATGATCCACAGATTTAAAAAATAAAATTGGGATGGGAGTTTTTTTGTCTCATCTTGTATTTCCAGCTGTTATAATGGAAGTAGTTTATTTGCTGGGGTTTTGTTTCTTTGCTTGTTTGTTTGTTGCTATTGTGTTTAAGCAGTGTGTTCAGTTTCCCAGGGTTTGTGTGCTCACTCATGTTTAAGCAGTATGTTCAGTTTCACAGGTTTGTGTGCTCACACATGATGTTAAATCCAGTTTGTCAAGGTTCATGTACTCACTCTTGATGTTCAGTCCAGTTTAACAAAGTTTATGTGCTCACTCATGATGTTAAATCCAGTTTGACAAGGTTCATGTCCTCACTCATGTTGTTCAGTCCAGTTTGACAAGGTTCATGTGCTCACTCATAATGTTCAGTCTGGTTTGACAAAGTTCATGTGCTGACTCATGATGTTAAATCCAGTTTGACAAGTTTCCTCTGTGTGTGTCTGTGTGTGTGTGTGTGTGTGTGTGTGTGTGTGTGTGTGTGTGTGTGTGCAGTGTGGTGCATATTATGTGTTTGTTGTACTAGGTTTTGTTATTATGTATCATTGTATATATTATTTTAATAAGGGCATGTGTGAGTGTGTTTGTTTTATATATATATAGCATTATAGTATTGTATTGTTATTATATTACAGTATTGCATTATGTGAGGTGCTTGGAACATATATGGATTTGCGCCATACAAATACCATTTTGATTGCGTCATTGAAGTTTCATCCAGCCATTCATGATGTTCACCAGGCACAAAAAAACCTGCAGGAGCAGCATCCACCCCACTTGACTCCATTCTCAAGGAAATGATGCCACCAGGGGACAGTACTGTGCTGAAGTTTGAGGGTAAGTCCTTTAAATGCACTTTTCAGTCTGTTGTGTTTCACCACCAACACAACATTGCAGATAATTATAGGCTTTAATTTTTTTTTTTTTTTAATTCAGTTGACATTGGGTTTGTAACATAGCGAACTTTAAGTTGACAGTGTCCTAATAAAAGCAGTTGAAAAAAATAAATTTTGAAAAAACACCCCCCCTTTTATTAGTTTTAAATAGGGCAACATAAAACAATGATGTATATCAATCAATGAAAAATATCAAACAATTGCTAGATGAAATCTGTTCTGTGAATGTGATGCAAAAAAGTTCAGGATGCACATTTTAATGATGCTGGTGATTTATTTGTGTATGAGAACATGGATGTCTCATTAAAGAGAGTGGTCACCCTCCCATAAAGATGTTATCTAAAAACATGGCAATGTGAAGTGTCCAGATTGTGGTGTGTTGTTTAGCACTTGAGGTCGGCTGACAGTATAGCTGGCAGGTATCTGTGTGTTGATGCATGTGTGTTTGTGTGTGTGTTTGTGTGTGTGGATGTTTGTGTGTGTGTGTGTATGTGTGTGTGTGCGTGCATGCATGTGTGTGTGTTGTGTGTGTGGATGTGTGTGTGTGTGTGTGTGTGTGCATGTGTGTATGTGTGTGCATGTGTATATGTGTGTGTGTGTGTGTGTGTGTGTGTGTGTGTGTGTGTGTGTGTGTGTGTGTGTGTTTTCAGAGAACCCATCACTGTATCGGCAGCCAGGTTGTACAGGGGAGCACATAGGCTATCACCTGTGGGATTTGTCAGGTGTCTCGGTCATGGTCCGATGCAACAACCACTGCTTCATTAGGGACATGAGACAGCAGGTATTTTGTTCACATATTATGCCCGGTGTAATTTGTGTGTGTGTGTATGTGTGTACATTTGTGTATGCACTTGTGTGCATGTGTATGAGTGTGTGTGTGTGTGTGTGTGCATGTATGTGTGCATGTGTGTGTGTGTGTGTGTGCCTGCACATGTTTGTCTTCACTTAATTATCTGTGTGTGCATGTATGCGCACACATACAGATATGTGTTTGTGTGTGTGTATGTGCAGTCGTGCATTTGTGTGCGCAGGCTGTGTGTGTGTGTGTGTGTGTGTGTGCGTATGCATATGTGTGAGCATGTGCGTCTGTGTGAGCATGTGTGTGGCTGTGTGTGTGTGTGGGGGGGGGGGGTTGCGTGTTTGTTGGATGTGTTGAAAAAGATGTTGAATGAAGTGTTGTAGTGTGTTTACATAGTTAGGGTTTTACTATATCTGCGCTGTTGACACTAGTGTCATTTGAGTAATATTACAACCTTGCCCGCAGGGTGTGCACAGGTGTGTTTTCGCCTGACCAACATGGTCTAATGGTTCAGGGTGGTTATCTGCAGCAAAAGGTGGTGTACATGAGGGCCTTGCCCACAGGTGTGCATTGGTGTGACTGACACGGTCTAATGGTTCAGGGTGTTTATCTGCAGCAAAAGGTGGTGTACGTGAGGGCCTTGCCCATAGGTGTGTGTTGGTGTGACTGACACAGTCTAATGGTTCAGGGTGGTTATCTGCAGCAAAAGGTGGTGTACGTGAGGGCCTTGCCCATAGGTGTGTGTTGGTGTGACTGACACAGTCTAATGGTTCAGGGTGTTTATCTGCAGCAAAAGGTGGTGTACGTGAGGGCCAAGCCGGAGCGCCAGGTCCATCACGGGCTGGAGCAGACCACGCTCAGTGAATCCGTCCACGCTTGGCTGGGCTGCTACCTGCGACCCAACTCCTACCTGCTCCGAGGTAGGGTCCAGTGGTTCAGTTTACTTCTGTGTGGGTAGGTTTCATTCCGCATGTCTGGATCATTCTCACTTCAAGCATATTGAAAAAATGTATGTGTGTGTACCTCAGTAGCAAAAGGGCATGAAAGGTTAGGTGGAAGCTATTGTGTGCTGGTTTATGCATGCTGTTTGAAATGTATTTGATAATGTTGTGAACTCAAGTGAAGCAAGACACATGTAGGCACATGCGCATGCAACACACACACACACACACACACACACACACACACACACACACACACACACACACACACACACACACACACACACACAAACCACACACACACACAACACATCACAACACAACACAACCACACACACACACACACACATAAAACAAGAGACGGCCATGACATAACTGCTTTTACTTTCTTGTCCTTTCTTAAATGTTTCCTTTTGCTTTTCATAAAATTACGTAATGAGAATTATGCAGCACATAAATAAATGGACAAATACCACTGCTGGGGGAGAAGGAGGTGATTACTTGTTCACATAACCACTGTTGCCATTACAAAGTTATGGAAACATTTTCACCTTTCTAATATCTGACTTCATTCAGCTTCATTTTTTCCCCCAGTCTTCTTCATCAGACATAAAGCGTTGTGTGCCTCGAGCACTGACTCAAAGACTTGTTCTCGTTGTTCGATGACTTGTGTTTCACCCTGATTCACATGTCCTTCATGGTTAACTGGGTGTTACTGCTGAAGTAACAGCCATGTTACTGCTACTACAGTCCTAATGGTAGGTGTGACCGCCATTTGCTGACTGGACGCATCAGTCTCTCCCTGTTCTTTTTGCAGCTCGGGTCAACATGCAGACTCATGAGATTGTGCACATTGAGGAGCTGCAGCTGAATCAGATTCTGCAGCCAACCCTCAACTTCAGGTAAGGCCACAGACACGGACAAGGGCTGCCTACAGGGACAAGGGGTGCCTGCAGGGACAAAGGGTGCCTGTAGTGACAAGGGGTGCCTACAGTGACAAGGGGTGCCTACAAAAAAGGGGCAAGGGGTGCCTACAGGGACAAAGGGGGGGCCTACAGTGACAAGGGGTGCCTACAGGGACAAGTGGTGCCTACAGGGACAAAGGGGTGCCTACAGGGACAAGGGGTGCCTGTAGGAAAGGGGTGCCTACAGGGACAAAGGGGGGGCCTGTAGGGACAAGGGGTGCCTACAGGGACAGGAGGTGCCAACAGGGACAAGGGGTGCCTACAGTGACAAGGGGTGCCTACAGGGACAGGAGGTGCCTACAGGGACAGGGGCTGCCTACAGGGACAAGGGGTGCCTGTAGTGACAAGGGGTGCCTACAGGGACAAAGGATGCCTGTAGTGACAAGGGGTGCCTACAGGGACAGGGGCTGCCTACAGGGACAAGGGGTGCCTACAGGGACAGGAGGTGCCTACAGGGACAAGGGGTGCCTACAGGGATAAGGGGTGCCTGTAGTGACAAGGGGTGCCTACAGGGACAGGGGATGCCTACAGGGGGCAAAGGGGGGCCTGTAGGGACAGGGGTGCCTACAGGGACAAGGGGTGCATACAGGGAAAAGGGGGGGCCTACAGGGACAAGGGGTACATATAGTGGAAAAAAGGATGCCTTTAGTGACAAGGGGTGCCTGCAGGGACAAGGGGTGCCTACAGTGACAAGGGGTGCCTGTAGGGACAGGGGGTGCCTACAGGGACAGGGGATGCCTACGGGGACAAAGGGTGCCTGTAGTGACGAGTGGTGCCTACAGGGACAAGGGGTGCATACTGGGAAAAGGGGTGTCTACAGGGACATGGGGTACATATAGTCGGTAACAAAGGATGCCTTTAGTGGCCTGGGGTGTCTGCAGGGACAAGGGGTGCCTATAGTCAGTAACAAGGTGCCTGTAGTGATGATGGGTGCCTATAGTGACATAGGGTGCCTCCTGGGACAAGGGGTGTCTAAAATGACAAGGGGTGCCAACAGTGACAAGGGGTGTGTGCCTACAATGACAGTGGGGTGCCTGGGGTACGAACAGTGACACACTAGGGTGCCTATGGTGATGATGGAGTGCCAACAGTGACAAGGGGTGTTTATAGTGACAGTGGGGTGCCAATGGTGACAAGGGGTGCCTGTTTCACCCCAAGTAGCAGAATCCCCAATGAAAGACTACCCAAAAGTCCAGAGCTTCCTGTGCTGCATTCAGCAGCCATGCACTTGGTTCTCCACACTGGCTGACCTAGCAGACTTGGCCATAACAGGAATCCCTCTCCCCTCCCTCCCCTCCCTTCCTCCCCCCCCCCCCCCCCCCCCCATCACACTCTGCAGGGGTGCTGGTGGACATGCCTGAAGCTGGAAATCCAGCAAACCAAACTGGGCTCTGACAGCCAAATGCTGAAGACAAAATATTGCACATTATAAGTGTGTATATATATCTATACTGACCCGGTCAGCTCATTCAAAGCACAGACGAATAAAAATAAAAAAGGCCCCTGAGAATTCCACAATTGCAGCATTTTCACCCAGAATGCTAATTACATCTACTTATCACCTTGTTATTTTATGCTCTCAGCCAGCAACTAACTGTGTGCAGGAGCGATGGGTCATGGGATGTGGAAGTAAGTAAGTAACTTGGTGTTTTACGCCCAGTCAACCATTGCAGTTGTATCAGGGCAAAGGATGTGGAAACACAGCTCCCAGTTAATCAAGGGAGATTAATGAGGTGCATGGATCAGTCTGTTTGGCTGAGGGGCTAGAGTTACCGAACTTCATTCCTCAGGGGTCCAGCATATGACCTCATCGCTCATTAAATTTGATTCCATCCTGTTCTGGAAAGCGTGCCTTTTCAATTTAAACATGGCCCAGGATTGCAGAAGGAAGAAACGCAGAAACATGCTCATTCTGGAAGACAGATTCTTGGTGGAAATGGAGAGACCCTAGTCTTGCATTCTGCCTGCAGCCATGCCTGTAGCTAGGGTTCAGTCATGTAAAGAGGGATGGCATCTTTGTTTGGTGGTTTGGGGGGGGGGGGGGTCATTTACAGGGAGCTATGAACACGAGTTGTCACAAAAATGTGGTCTGTATAACACTTATTTTGGTATTGGTACTTTATTTTGATGGGATGGGCCCTGAGTACAGGTTTATTTTATTTGGTGGGGTGGGCCCTGAGTACATGTTTATTTTATTTTGATGGGGTGGGCCCTGAGTACAGGTTTATTTTATTTTGATGGGGTGGGCCCTGAAGTACAGGTTTATTTTATTTTGATCGGGTGGGCCCTGAGTACATGTTTATTTTATTTTGATGGGGTGGGCCCTGAGTACATGTTTATTTTGATGGGGTGGGCCCTGAGTACATGTTTACAGGCTTTATTTAAAGGACACCTCACTATGTATCGCCCTGCATTACAGCCTTTCAGAGACTTCACCCAGTTTCACTCTGGTTGGTTCTGAAATCCAACACAATATTTCAAAGCTGTATTTTGGTACTGTAGTGTTACTGCAGTAGCATCTAAAAGATCCCAGTCATTCTGCCAAGAGTGCAGGTGGCAGGTTACAGTTAAACACACACACACCCTACATATTTAGCTTTGAATAAAAGTGTAAACTGGTGCATGGTTGTATGGTGTACACAGAATGCACACCGAGATAGTCGCAGTCTCGTCTGGCACCAGCCTTACAACAATCAAACAGCTAAGTAAATACACCACTTTGGCACATATTTAAAAAAAAAAAAAGCGTGGCAAGTCTGCTAAAAGCAGAGACAGCCATCAATACTGAAGTCTGCTCAAAAGCAGAGAACAGCCCTTATCAAAAACAATGTTACAATCTGCTACAGTCATTGTGTGTGTGTGTGTGTGTGTGGTGTGTGTGTGTGTGTGTGTGTGTGTGTGTGTGTGTTTGTAGAGCGTTTTTGTTTTTGTTTTTTTTGTATAATATTTTATGTAAATTGTTTTGGTAGGACTATGCTCTACATGTGTATAGAACATCATATTTAGGTTAATATGTATCATGTGAGCGCTCAGGGCATTGATGAGCACATGATAAATGTACATTATTATTATTAATTTATTTGTTAAAAAATAATATATATATCAATTAAAAGAGCTTTGGTCTCACGGACAGGCAGTCTGTCATCAAGGTTTCCTCCACACCTTTGAAATATTGTGTTGGACTTCCTGAGCCAGTCAGAATGAAACCGGGTGAAGTCTATGAACGGCTGTAACCCAGGGTGATACATAGCGAGGTGTCCTTTGAACAAAGCCTGTACACCTGTACTCAGGGCCCACCCCATCAAAATAAAGGACAACAACACAGGAATGAGTGATGCTTTCTCGGAGTCTGTATTCTACCCCACCTCCAGTGAGCAGAGTACATGCACCACCAAAGTAACCTGGGGAAATAGAAGTGTGCTTGGCAACCCTGAAGAATGCGTTGTCTCTGTGTTATTCATACCGCTGGTTTCATTTAGGCTGTTGCCGACTTTTGCTGATGTTGCGCATTTTAAGGTTTCGCTGCACATCTGGTTATTTTGAGAGAAAAAAGTGTGGACTTGACGAGTTAATCCCAATGTTTTGCAATTCCAGCCCTCCTCATGCCTTTGCTGTGGTGAGGAATATCTTCACAACACTGATGGAGTAAGTAAATACTGGGTGCATGTGGGATGTGTGTGTGAGTGTGTGTGTGTGTGTGTGTGTGTGTGTGTGTGTGATGTGTGTGGGGGTGGTGTGTGTGTGTGGTGGTGTGTGTGTGTGTGTGTGTGTGTGTGTGTGGTGTGTGTGTGTGTGTGTGTGTGTGTGTGTGTGTGTGTGTGTGTGTTGTGTGTTGTGTGTGTGTGTGTGTGTGATGTGTGTGTGGTGTGATGTGTGTGTGGTGTGTTTGTGTGTGTGTGATGTGTGTGTGTGTGTGTGTGTGTGTGATGTGTGTGTGATGTGTGAGTATGCATCTATGTGCAAGAGATAAGTGTCTGTGTGAGAGATATAAGTGTGCAGGTATGTTTGTGTGTGTTTGTGTGATATGCATATGTGAGTGTGCATCTGTATGAGAAGTGTGTGTGTGTGTGTGTGTGCGTGCGTGCGTGCATGCATGCGTGTGTGTGTGTGACAGAGAGAGGGAAACGTGTGTGTTTGTTGTAGCAAACATTTTTGTGTCCATCAGTACAACACAAGGTTATTTTGTTGTTGACCTTTTTACTGTTTACACTGAGCGAGGCATTTACTGGTTTGGCAACAGAGGGTAGTGATCACGCAGACAAAAGGAACAGGAGGTGAATGATACAGCAGCATGCGTACAGTTTGCGTGCCTGTGTACACACAAACGGTGACTTGTTTCAGGCTTCCAGTGGGAAGCTACCTGCTGTCCCACGAGTCCGGGGCTGACCACATCCAGCTGAAGGCCGCCACCGGAACCAAAAGGTAATGGAGAGCAAAGTGTGAAGGTGCTGGTGATCCCCACAGGGGACAGGCATGGATAATAATTAACGTATTTATAAAGCGCAAAATCGTGTCTGTAGAGACTATTTTAAGTGTCTGTGTACACACACGCACGCACAAACGCACACACATACACACACGTACACACACACACACATGCATGCATGTATGCACACATGCATGTGTGTGTGTATACGCATGCACACGTACACACACACATGCACACAGGCACCTGTACACACAAGCATTCTGATTATACGAAAGTTAATGTACACACAACTTAAAACGGGCAGCAAAAAGAGACTTTAGGCAGATGAAGACAGCAGTACAAGAGGCCCATCAGACCTAGAATCATCAAAGACTACAAGGACAAGAACACTGTTGTGCAGCGTGCACGAAAAAACTCACACTGCTTTAAAGGTGAACTTGGTTAGACAGGTGTATACAAAAACAGCTTCTTCCCAAGGACTGACAGAAGCTGGATGAATCCACAGTCTGTGCCATGTTGATTTAGACATTTAAAACCACCTCTTGACTCCTGAGCAGAACTAGAACGGGCTGTTATTTGTTTTATTTAACATTTGATTTTTGAGGATGATTTGTGCTCTCCCCGTTTCTTCCTGTTGACGTATATGCCAGCATTAGTCCTGTCACTGACAGTGTCAATTTATTCAATCAAGACCAAGTATTCTGTCACTACTTTTGCACACCAACACTCTTCTTCCATACCATCATTTGTGTGTGTGTGTGTGTGTGTGCATGCGTGTGTGTGTGTGCATTCATGTGTGTGTGTGCATTCATGTTGTATGCATTGAATTGTGACGATATGTATTTGTAAAGAACATGTAATCATTTAGGGCCTGTGCAGGTTAGGCGCTCTAAGTATTCATTATTATTATTATTATCATTTAAATGTGCCTTCAAGACCCATTTTCTCCCATCTCAACACTGAATGGATGGCTGTATGGCTTACCTGCGTGTGTGTCTGTGTCTGTGTGTGTGTCCATGGGTGTGCATGCATGCATGACTTTTTGATTTGAAGCTCTGCCAATGGAGATTTCCCTCCCCTGACTCTAAAGGGAAGGACAAGTGTATATTTTTGTGTGTTCTGTGGGCTACTTTTTCACAACGCTGTTTGATTTAGTGTGATGGTGGGGCAATCAACCTTACGGCATTATCTGACAGTCACGCACAGTGGAGCAACCTTGTAACATATCTGGCAATCATCCATTGTGGAATCACCATATAGCATTATCTGACAGTCATGCACAGTGGAGCAACATTGTAACATGTGTCAGTCATCCACTGTGGAATCACCTTGTAACATGTCTGACTGCCTTGTAACATATTCTGATGATCACTCACTGACCAAATAATTATGCAGTCTGGCACAGTGCGTATGCTTCCAGTTTTCTTGTTGGTTGTGGTGCCGCTTCCAAGGTAACTGAACAAGCTGTTAGAAAACAGAACTTCAACTTTTGTGTGCATGGACAGATTGATCTGCTCTCCCACGCACTGAAGCGGTTATAAATGCAGAATTTTGTGAGTGAGTAGGTAGGTCGTTGGTTTAAATGCCCACTGGTCTGTCTGTGTGCAGGGTCACGATGACCTGTGCTGTCACTAAATGCCCACTGGTCTGTCTGTGTGCAGGGTCACAATGACCTGTTCTGTCACTAAATGCCCTCTGGTCTGTGTATGCAGGGGCAGTTACGACCTATGCTGTCACTAAATGCCCACTGGTCTGTCTGTGTGCAGGGTCGCGATGACCTGTGCTGTCACTAAATGCCCACTAGTCTGTGCAGGGTCATGATGACCTGTGCTGTCACTAAATGCCCACTGGTCTGTGTATACAAGGGCGGTTACGACCTATGCTGTCACTAAATGCCCACTGGTCTGTCTGTGTGCAGGGTCGCGATGACCTGTGCTGTCACTAAATGCCCACTGGTCTGTCTGTGTGTAGGGTCGCGATGACCTGTACTGTCACTAAATGCCCACTGGTCTGTCTGTGTGCAGGGTCGTGATGACCTGTGCTGTCACTAAATGCCCACTGGTCTGTCTGTGTGCAGGGTTGTGATGACCTACGCTGTCACTAAATGCCCACTGGTCTGTCTGTGTGCAGGGTCATGATGACCTGTGCTGTCACTAAATGCCCACTGGTCTGTGTATGCAGGGGTGGTTACAACCTATGCTGTCACTAAATGCCCACTGGTCTGTCTGTATGCAGGGGCGGTTATGACCTGTGCTGTCACTAAATGCCCACTGGTCTGTCTGTGTGCAGGGGCAGTTACGACCTGTGCTGTCACTAAATGCCCACTGGTCTGTCTGTGTGCAGGGGCGGTTACGACTTATGCTGTCACTAAATGCCCACTGGTCTGTCTGTGTGCAGGGGCGGTTACGACCTGCGTTGTCACTACATGGGCCTTGGGGTGATGAAGGAGACGGACAAGACGGTACCCTGGGTACCTGTGGACCCAACCCTGATGCTGCCCAATCACTGGCGTCTGGGTCTCATCCCTGCCACCTTTCAGCCTCCAGGTGATTAGCTGTCTCTCTGCTGTCTGTCTGTCTGTCTCTCTCTGTCTGTCTCTCTCTCTCTCTCTCTCTCTCTCTCTCTCTCTCTCTCTCTCTCTCTCTCTCCTCTCTCTCCTCTCTCCTCCCTCTCTCTGTCTGTGTTAAACTATTATTAATCCAGTAGTCTGCTTTCTATTCATGTTTATATCATATAGGTGTAGTATTGTTGTGCTTATAGTGCTTGTAGTATAGCAAGGACTGGCTGTTAGATAGGTCCAATAGACCTAATGCTTCTGTCCTTGAGTATTAAAGTTTATCAAGTTCGAGTTATCTCTCTCTCTTTCTCTCTCTCTTTCACTCTGTTTCTCTCTGTGTGTGAGTCTTTAGGTCTCTGTCTCTAATTCTAAGATCTCTTTCTCTCTCTTGCCAACCCCTCTTCCCATCTGTCTACGTCTGTCTCGAAGTCTTTCCCCTCTCTCTCTTGCCCCCCCCCACCCCCCTTCCCCCATCTCTCTGTTCCCCCCCCCCCCCCCCCACTCAAGATCTCTTCTTCTTTTTTTGTAACTCCCTGTCCTGTCCTTGTTTCTCTCCCTTAGGGCTGGTTTGATGACACTGACCAACTTTCAGTTTGAAGGTCGAGGAATAAACAGTCCAAAAATGAGAGGGAAATGTGTATTGACCCATTTTTAACCTGTTTGTCACAGTACCCGTATGTGTATTGACCCATTTTTAACCTGTTTGTCACAGTACCCGTATGTATATTGACCCATTTTTAACCTGTTTGTCACAGTACCCATGTGTATATTTACCCATTTTTAACCTGTTTGTCACAGTACCCGTATGTGTATTTACCCATTTTTAACCTGTTTGTCACAGTACCCCTGTGTATATTTACCCATTTTTAACCTGTTTGTCACAGTACCCGTATGTGTATTTACCCATTTTTAACCTGTTTGTCACAGTACCCATGTGCATATTTACCCATTTTTAACCTGTTTGTCACAGTACCCGTATGTGTATTTACCCATTTTTAACCTGTTTGTCACAGTACCCGTATGTATATTTACCCATTTTTAACCTGTTTGTCACAGTACCCGTATGTGTATTTACCCATTTTTAACCTGTTTGTCACAGTACCCATATGTATATTTACCCATTTTTAACCTGTTTGTCACAGTACCCGTATGTGTATTTACCCATTTTTAACCTGTTTGCCACAGTACACAGACATGTCCTTTAAAATTAAAATTAAAATCTGCTTCTGTATTCTTGTTCATATTAGTTTTCATTCTTTTTGGTCATATCCTTTGAGCTTTACCATCTTCTGCTTAACTTTGGTTTTGCAGATTTTGACCCCAAGAGGAAAAAGCAGCAGCACTTTGTCATGCCCAAGAAGAAAAACCGCAGCAGGAAGAAGAAACAGAACTGACAGCAGACACCAGGAAGAGGATCTGCATTGTCAAGCTGCATCTTAATTATGGTGATATTTTGTGATACGGACCTGAGAACTCAAAGCAAAAACGGCATTATGAAGCTGCATCTGTGTTGATATATTGTGATATGGACCTGGGAACTGAAAGTAAACACCAAGGAGAGCAAAAACTGCATTATGAAGCTGCATCTGTGTTGATATATTGTGATATGGACCTGGGAACTGAAAATAAACACCAAGGAGAGCAAAAACAGCATTATGAAGCTGCATCTGTGTTGGTATATTGTGATACGGACCTGCATGTACTCGTTAGTGTTATATGTTGTTGTGTATGCTCAGGTCAGTTGCTCTTGCTGAATCTCTGTATGTTGCATTAAAATTGCACAGGGAATTGTGTTCTGTATGAAACAATGCGTACACATACACACTTAAATGTTATCTTCTGCGTTTCGGTGCTATGATGACAAAATGTGAATTGTAACGCAACGTTACCACAATACCAGAGTAAAACATGTTTTAAGGAAGTTTTGCACTGGGAATGCTGTATAATCCATCCCCCAAGCGGATTGTTGGGATTTTCTACACACACTCTCTCTCTCTCTCTCTCTCTCTCTCTCTCTCTCTCTCTCTCTCTCTCTCTCTCTCTCTCTCACACACACACACACATTTCTGCTGCACTGCCTGTTAATTTCACGGACAAGCACTTTTAACATTATATCTGGCCGCCATCTCTCTCTCTCTCTCTCTCTCTCTCTCTCTCTCTCTCTCTCTCTCTCTCTCTCTCTCTCTCTCTCTCTCACACACACACACACACACACACACACACACACACACACACACACACACACACACACACACACACACACTATCCACGGTAATATGATGATTCCCCCTCCGATTCTCTCACCCACACCCATGTGCCTTCTCCCCAACCTAGTCTCTATCAGCAGGAAGGATCAGAGACATTACACTAAAACCTTGCTGTGCATGTGGTGTGTGTGGATGGATGGACAGTCATTTAGCCTCCATCAGCAGAATGGATCAGAGACACTACAGACTTGCTGTGTGGATGGATGGTCAGTCATTTGGCCTCCATCATCAGAATGGGTCAGAGACACAACACTACAGACTTGCAGTGTGGATGGATGGTCAGTCATTTGGCCTCCATCTCAATGGGTCAGAGCACACATACGACTTGTGTGGGATGATGGCAGTCATTTGGCTCCATCACAGAATGGGTCGAGACACTACAGACTTGCTGTGTGGATGGATGGTCAGTCATTTGGCCTCCATCATCAGAATGGGTCAGAGACACAACACTACAGACTTGTTGTGTGGATGGATGGTCAGACATTTGGCCTCCATCATCAGAATGGGTCAGAGACACAACACTACAGACTTGCGTGTGGATGGATGGTCAGTCATTTGGCCTCCATCATCAGAATGGGTCAGAGACACAACACTACAGACTTGCTGTGTGGATGGATGGTCAGTCATTTGGCCTCCATCATCAGAATAGGTCAGAGACACAACACTATACAGAGTTGCTGTGGTGTGTGTGGATGGATGGACATCAAGTCCATTCGAATGGGCAACACAACACTACAGACTTGCAGTGTGGATGGATGGTCAGTCATGTGGCCTCCATCTCAGAATGGGTCAGAGACACAACACTACATACTTGCTGTGTGGATGGATGGTCAGTCATTTGGCCTCCATCATCAGAATGGGTCAGAGACACAACACTACATACTTGCTGTGTGGATGGATGGTCAGTCATTTGGCCTCCATCAGCAGAATGGGTCAGAGACACAACACTACATACTTGCTGTGTGCATGGATGGTCAGTCATTTGGCCTCCATCATCAGAATGGGTCAGAGACACAACACTATACAGAGTTGCTGTGGTGTGTGTGGATGGATGGACACCACGCCATTCTGACCGTGAGGAACAACAGCAAGCAGACTACATACACGTGCCTTGCCCTCAACACTCGCCGCGTCTCTCTGACCGTTACTGTAAGGTACCCGGCTTAGAGATCGATATTACTTTACGTCCACAGAGACAAGGACGGCTAGGGACGGGGTGCCCAGGACGTCCACCTCGACTTCCACACAGCTCGCGAGCTCTGACGACGAGCCCACTTAATTCAATGTTGCTTTACGTCCACAGAGACCGTATGGACTGTTGCAAAGGTGATAAGTAAGTAAATCGGTGTTTTGCGCCCAGTCAGCCAGTGCGGTTATATCAGGGCGATGCATGATGATGAAGTGATGCTTGATGTCCTCAGATGTCAGTTGACATATTAGGGACAAGTTGTGACCAATGCCGAAGCACGGTGCAATAAATCTTTACGTCCACAGAAACCAGAAGGCTCGTTAGATCGGACAGTCCAGGACGTCCACCTCGACTCTCACACAGCTCCTGAACTATGTGGCAGGGCGATGCAAAGGTGATAAATACATTTATAATCTTTGCTGATAGGGACGTCCACCTCGACCTTCACACAGCTCACGACCTCTGTCGACGAGCCCACTTAATTCAATGTTGCTCTAAGTCCACAGGGACCATAAAGACTATTAGGGACATCCACCTCGACTTTCACACATCTCCTGAGCTCTGCGTTGCCTCGGTGCGTTCACCCTGTATTTATTTTGAGCAGGACCCCACCCACGCTCATTCAGGCGAGCCGGTTTGGCTTTGGCCTAGCGGTAAGGCGGCAGGCTGGTATGCAGAAGGACTTCGGTTAAATTCCCCTTCGGCTCGGAGGATCGCAGTCAACGAAGAGTTCCGCTGGACCATCATCGCATTGAGCTCTGCTCGACCATCACGGTGGGTTCCCGCCGAACCTTTTCCAGAGTTTTTTTAGCAGGACGGCGCACTCTTTGCGGAACTCCGGACTGTAGAGGGCGAAGAGGACGGGGTTGAGGGCGTTGTTGATGAAGTAGGACTGGTACAGTATGGAGACGAAGACGTTGAGCACGGGGTCCAGGCGCCAGTCGAGGTGCGGGCACGCCATGTAGGCCAAGGTCAGCGCCCAGAAGGGCAGGAAGCAGAGCAGGAAGCCCCCGGTGACCATCAGCAGGATCTTGGCCACGCGGATCTGGCGACTGAAGCGCAGGCTGTGCGGGTCCCGCGGAACCTGGGCTGCCAGGGACCTCGCTCGCCCGCTGGAGCGCGATGTGAAAGAGGTCGTGGGCACGCTCCGAAAGGACGTGGTGGGACTCCTTGGAGAAGGTCGCTGTGTGCTTAAAGGTGTGGCTTGGCTAGGAGAAGGCTGTTGTCTGCTTAGAGGTGTGGCTTGGCTAGGAGATGGTCGCTCTCTGCTTAGACATGTGGCTTGGCTAGGAAAAGGCGGCTGTCTGCTAAGAGATGTGGCTTGGCTAGGAGACGGCTGTTGTCTGCTAAAAGGTGTGGCATGGCTAGGAGAAGGTGGCTGTCTGCTTAGACATGTGGTTTGGCTAGGGGAAGGTGGCTGTCTGCTTAGACATGTGGCTTGGCTAGGTAAAGGCGGCTGTCTGCTTAGAAGTGTGGCTGGGCTAAGAGAAAGAGGCTGCCTGCTTGGACATGTGGCTTGACTAGGAGAAGGCGTACGTGTGCTTACAGAAGGTGTGGCCTGGCCAGAAGACGCCAGCGCTCTGTTCGTTGCCTCTCTGTTGGAAGAAACCTTTCGATCAGAGTCGGAAACAAACATCCCAGGCGTCTCACACGGTTCTCGAAACGACACACTTGCTTCAGACATCGAATCCCTGTCAGAACCTGCCGCCGGAGACATCGGACTGTTTTCCACAGGCTGGGTGCAACCGGTCCTGCCGGCGGATTCACAGCCTGGTCCAGGTGTACCAGTGTCAGCGGGACCGTGGATGGAGCTGTCCGAGGCTGGCTGTGCCATTGCTGGACCTGGTCCGTTCACGGCAGGTTTGTCATGGGCGGAAGGACCGGGTGCGTGTAGAGCGTAGCTGCAGCTGCAAGTCGCGAATCCGCAGCAGGGCTCTACGAGTGGACACTGCTGGGCGTGTCCAGAGGGTCTTCCATTCCGCTTCCTCTTCCGACTCGCCCTTTCCGCCGTGTTCATGCTGTAGTGCAGTGATTGCTTGCGGCGGAGGGTAACGGCCGGGTCGGGCCTGCCGCTGCTGATGTTGATGCTGCTGGACACGATGAAAATGTCGTAGGACGGGGCAAGGCCAAACGACACCATGAACTTAGAACGGGGCTGACCGCGCGGCACTGCTCTTACAACACAGGACTTTTCGCCACCAACGTCGAAAGGTGGCGCCGGGTTGAGCTGTTTGGCTTCGCTCGCTTCAGGATCAAGGCCAATGCCGTCTGCTGCCTCATGCACTTCTTCCAAGACGTCATCAACGATGCCTCTTCTCTGGAGGTCATCGTCTTCTTTGTCCACGGTGACGTCAATGTCGTTTTCATCGGAACACGTGACAGTGTCACTGACCTCTGGGGGTGGACTCAGGCGGATTCCTGCACGCCGTCCCCTGCCTCGGAGAGCAGCGGCAGTTCTTTCCGGAGAGATAAAAGGTCCACGCCCGACCAGTGTGCCATTCCTGTGGCGGTGTTGTGTTTCCCACTTGCGACCATGACAGCTGCCTGGCTGCGCCAACGCCCCACTGTGGTCGCTGGCTGCGATGAAGATGCCTTCTGTGGCCCTGCCTTCCGGGGATGTGACCGCTGATGCGGTGGAAATGGGAGCCACCTTGTTGAGAGCCATCCGCAGACTGATGTGGTTCTTCCGGATCTGCAAGGACCGGAAAGCAATATCATTACCACTGAACGCAGTTAAGCTTCCGCTTGTCGACCAAGGAGCACAACATTTGGATGGACATCTCTCTTTTTTTCCTGTGCTGCTTCTTCTGTCTTGAATTTTCCGCCTCATGAAATTAGACACATTGAATTGCACCTAAATCGCCCTGAAGAGGTATCTGTTTAAAACCCACTGCTGCTAGAAAATTCTCTACCCCCCCCCCCCCCCCCCCCCCCCCCCCCTCCCAACTTGTTTTTAATTATTTCTGTTGACCACAGAATTCGCACGATGGTTTGAATGTGTGTGTGTGTGTCCATTTTGCTTTACGTCCACAGAAGCGAGATGGCTTATTAGGGACGGGGGGGGGGGGGGGGGGGGGGGGGGGGGGGGGAGGGGACGAAAGAGTGATGGCTCGACCGCGGATACCGCCCGAAAAAGACCGGAGAGACCGTGGACCGCCGCCAGAACAATGGAAGTGTTAAGACGGTGTCCCCTCGCCATTGCCCAGCGACTAGTGCACTGCGCAATTGCTGTTTCAACTGCCGTGCTTGGGCAGAGTCACAAGGACAATGTCCGCTGCACTGCTGCTGAGGAACAACTCGAAGCGAAAAAAATCCAACTTTCGCAGCCCAGCTCCACCTCCCTACTCATGATCTCTTCTGGTTGAGGGTCGCCAGGCTACAAGCCGTCCACCTCCCTCCTCTATGATCTCTTTCTGGGCTAACTTGAAGGTCCAGCTCCACCTCCTCCTCTTGATCTCTTCGGGCTAACTTGAGGTCCAGCTCCACCTCCCTCCTCTAACTTGAAGGTCCAGCTCCACCTCCCTCCTCAGATCTCTTCGACCTCCACCTCCCCTACTCTAGATCTCTTGGTCTTTTGATCTCGCCTGAGGCTTTCTTGATCGCTTCATATATAGCGCTAATCTCTGCTCTCGAGCTGACTCTCTGCGCTCTTGTCGCATGTGTTGCTAAATGAGTGACTGTAACCTTTTATAGGGCGTTTTCCAATATCCACCGAAGTGATCACAGCGCTGTTTAGTTGTTACATCGCTAGTGCCACGTTAAACAGCTGCCGTCTCGGTGCACGTTTTGTGTATACCATGTATACAGCCATGCACCAGTTTACAGTGTCATTTCATTCAGGCTGAACACGTAGGGTGCACGTGTGCTTAGAGTAAAAAGAATAAGGGCGGTAGGAACCTTGTCGTAGATCTTTCCGTAGGACACGATGGTCGTTATGATGAGGCCGACGAACAAGACGAGAGAGGTCAGACCGAAGAGACGCAGTGCTACCGTGTGGTCGTGTTCGTCCAGATACTCGCAGGAGAACATCAGCACGTGGCCGGAGTACATGGCATAGGCTTCTTGCACCTGCAACATAACGTGTTCATACAGGTACTCAGGTACTCACAGGATAACATCTATACGTCGCCTAAGTACATGGCAACGGCTGCTTGCACCTGCAACATAACGTGTTCATACAGGTACTCGCAGGAGAACATCGACACTGGGCCAGCGTACATGGCATAGGCTTCTTGTACCTGCAACATAACGTCTATCTATACCTATCGTTCGCAGTGCTAGCGTGTGGTCGTGTTCATCCAGGTACTCGCAGGACAACATGAACACGTGGCCAGAGTACATGGCATAGGCTTCTTGTACCAGCAACATAACGTCTATCTATACCTATCGTTCGCAGTGCTAACGATGTGGTCGTGTTCATACAGGTGGTACAAGAGAAAATCAACACGAGGCCAGAGTACATGGCATAGGCTTATCGCACCTGAAACATAACGTCTATATCTACGCAGCGCTAGCGTGTGGTCGTGTTCATCCAGGTGGTACTCACAAGAGAACATCAACACAGGGCCAGAGTACATGGCATGGGCTTGTCGCACCTGAAACGACGTCTGTTAAGATCTACCTATCATCCACAGTGCTAATTCGTGGTCTTGTTCATCCAGGTTGTATTCGCATCCGAACACCAACACCGTGGCCAGGGTACATGACATATATAGGCTTGTCGTACCTGCAACATAACATCTATTTCATCGTTCGCAGTGCTACCGCGTGGTCGTGTTCATGCAGGTGATACTCACAAGAGAACACGAACACGTAGCCAGAGTACACGGATAGGCTTGTCGCACCTGCAACATAACGTCTACATCTACCTATCGTTCGCAGTGCTAACGCGTGGTGGTGTTCATCCAGGTAGTACTGCCAGCCTGCCAGCCTGCCTGCCCGTTTCTGAGTGTAGGGCACACGCTTGTGCCTGCAGGAGAACGTCGATCTACCTATCGTTCGCAGTGCTAACGCGTGTGTGGTGTTCATCCGGGTAGTACTCGCAGGAGAACACGAACACGTGGCTGAGTGCTGGGCTTGTACTGGCAACGTAACGCCTATCTGTCTATCACTATCTGTCTGCCTGCCTGCCGGTATTTGAGTGTAGGGCATACGCTTGTCGTGCTTGCAGTATAACATGTACCTGTCCACCTGCCTGCCTGTGTCTGAGTGTAGGGCATACGCTTGTCGTGCTTGCAGTATAACACCTACCTATCCACCTGCCTGCCTGTGTCTGAGTGTAGGGCATACGCTTGTCGTGCTTGCAGTATAACATGTACCTGTCCACCTGCCTGCCTGTACCTGAATGTAGGACATATGTTTGTCATGCTTGCAGTATAACACGTACCTGTCCACCTGCCTACCTGAGTGTAGGGCATACGCTTGTCATGCCTGCAATATAACACGTACCTGTCCACCTGCCTGCCTGTACCTGAATGTAGGGCATACGCTTGGCGTGCAAGCAGTATAACACGTACCTTTCCACCTGCCTGCCTGTAACCTGAGTGTAGGGCATACGCTTTTCGTGCCTGCAATATAACACGTACCTGTCCACCTGCCTGCCGGTATCTGAATGTAGGGCATACGCTTGTCGCGCTTGCAGTATAATACGTACCTGCCTGCCTGACTTCGTGTATCTGAGTGTAGGGCATACGCTTGTTGTGCTTGCAGCATAACACGTGCCTGTCCACCTGCCTGCCGGTATCTCAGTGTAGGGCATACGCTTGTCGTACCTGCAATAACACATACCTGCCTGCCTGCCTTCGTGTATCTGAGTGTAGGGAATACGTTTGTCATGCCTGTAATATAACACGTACCTGTGTACCTGCCTGCCTGTACCTGAGTGTAGGGCATACGCTTGTCGTGCCTGCAATATAACACGTACCTGTCCACCTGCCTGTACCTGAGTGTAGGACATACGCTTGTCATGCCTGCAATATAACACGTACCTGCCTGCCTGTACCTGAGTATAGGGCATACGCTTGTCGTGCCTGCAATAAACACGTACCTGCCACTGCCTGCCTGTACTGAGTGTAGGGCATACGCTTGTCGTGCCTGCAGTAAACAGTACCTGCCTGACTACCGATAGAATACGTTCATGCCTGAATATAACACTACCTGCCACCTTCCTGCTGTACCTGAGTGTAGGGCATACTTTTGTCATGCCTGTAATATAACACGTACCTGTCCACCTGCCTGCCTTACCTGATGTAGGGCATACGCTTGTCTGCCTGCAATATAACACGTACCTGTCCACCTGCCTGCCTACCTGAGTGTAGGGCATACGCTTGTCATGCCTGTAATATAACACGTACCTGTCCACCTGCCTGCCTGTACCTGAGTGTAGGGCATACGCTTGTCGTGCCTGCTGTATAACACGTACCTGCCTGCCTGTACCTGAGTGTAGGGAATACCTTTGTCATGCCTGTAATATAACACGTACCTGTCCACCTGCCTGCCTGTACCTGAGTGTAGGGCATACGCTTGTCATGCCTGTAATATAACACGTACCTGTCCACCTGCCTGCCTACCTGAGTGTAGGGCATATGCTTGTCATGCCTGCAATATAACACGTACCTGTCCACCTGCCTGCCGGTATCTGAGTGTAGGGCATACGCTTGTCGTGCCTGCAATACAACACGTACCTGTCCACCTGCCTGCCGGTATCTGAGTGTAGGGCATACGCTTGTCGTGCCTGCAATATAACACGTACCTGCCTGCCTGCCTGCGTGTATTTGAATATAGGACATGCCGTAGTCGTACCTGCAATATAACACGTACCTGGTATCTGCCTTCCTAGTGCCCGCCTCTATATAATTATATACCGCAGTAGCACGTAAAAGACCCCGGTCATTCTGCCCAAAGTGCAAGTGGCAGGTTACAGCTAAACACGCGTACACCTTACGTATGTGGCTTTGCATGAAGCGGCATGCTGCATGGTTGTATGGTGTACACAGAAAGCGCCGAGACGGCAGCAGTTTCTTGTGGCACCAGCCATGCCAGCGCTGTAAGTACACCACTTCGGTGGGTATTCAAAAAACGCGCTATAAAAAGCTATTCACTCATGTAGAATCACATGCCAGCGCAGTGAGTCTTCTCGAGAGCGGAGAATAGCGCTATATAAAAGCGATCAATAATAATAATAATAAGGGCATACATAGGCTTGCCGCGCTTGCAACATAAGGCGTAACTGTCTATCTATTTACCTGTCTGGTTGTCTGCATGCCTACCTGTATCTCAATATAGGGCATACGCTTGTCGCACCTGCAACACAACACGTATCTGTCTACCTGCCTGCCTGTCCAGTGCTCGCCTGTATAATTATACCTGGGCTCGTCTCACTTGCAGCATAATGCGTAACTATCTATCTACCTGCCTGTCTGTCTGCCTACCTACCTGTATCTGAAGATGATGATGAAGTGATGCTTAATGTCCTCAGATGTCGGCTGACATATTAGGGACAAGCTGAGACCAATGCCGAAGCATGGTTCAATAAATCTTTACGTCCACGGAAGCCAGGAGGCTCGTTAGGACGGACAGCCCAGGACGGCCACCTCGACTATCACACAGCTCCTGTCTATTACCTGCCTGTATGTCTGTCTGCCTACCTGTATCTGAATATAGGGCATACGCTTGTCGCACCTGCAGCATAAGGAGGTATCTGTCTACCTGCCCGGCTGTCTGCCTGCCCAGTGCCCGCATGTACAATTATGAGTAAAGGCATACATAGGCTTGTCGCACCTGTAACATCAGTAACGCGTATCTGTCTACCTGCCTGTGTATGAGGCATAGATACATACCTGCAACATTGAACATAAAGCCAGTCTTCCGGTCTGAGTAAGCATAGGCATGTACTTGCAACACAACTTGTATCTGTTTGTCAAGTGTCTCTGTCTGTCAGTCGCTGCCTTGATATACTGTTTCCTATCTAGGCAATACATTACCCTTAAAATAAAATTAAAAAAGGAAGCAGAAGAAGCTTGTTTTCCATAGACTCAATATAAGTATACAAAACATACCGGCCGTTTTACGAGAAAGGAAATCCTTAACCTTAAATTGTTGTCTTAGTCTCACCTGTACGAACTTTAAAAAATGCTTTTTTGATGTTGCAAGGTTCTTTAACAGACATACGAAACTACTCGTTTCCTCCTTGACAGTAATCATTTCTGTTCGCGATGGCAACACGATGCGAGCTCTGCTACACAAAGGACGAGTAGTCTTTCAGTGCGTGATGGCTGATCTATTTACTGCGTGGACAATGCCACAACCTAGAATTTGATCCCTAATTATTTCGTGTTTTACCAAGTAAAATGTCTAAATTTGTTTTGCTGTGTTTTTGTTTGGTTTGGTTTTGTGTTTAAACCGAACTGTGACACCAAGATTTTCATCAGATTCAATCATTCTAATGAATACGGTGTCTGCGATCTGTTCCAAAGCCATCTTATCTGGAATCGTTTTAAAAGGGTATATTTTCTGTTTCGTGGGAAACGAGTCAGTTTGATCCTCCGCCTCTTCTCCTTTTTCTTCTGTCAATCGAATCAGTTTGACCCCTTTCTTCTTCTTCTTCGTCTTCTTACATATAGCTGACCAGCTTCAACACACTATCAGCTTTTGAGGGGCTAGTGATGAAGAGAAAGTATTCGTGAAATCAGCTGGGACTGAATGTTGACAAAGGTGTGTGACCTAAGTGTTGGGGAGCTTGAGACACTACCAGCGGGCACAAAGCCAGGAGCATCACACCATCGTTTGCCTGGAGGAGGAGAGAGGCTTAGAAAGAGAGCACTCCACGATCTTCCTTGGAGGGACGAAAGAGGGCCATCGTCAATCAGATGAACATTGGAACTGTTTGAAAGGAAACACTGGGGAAATGAGAGACGAGCTGGAGCGCAGCGCATATTATGGGCTTTTCCGAGCGCATAGATGCCATCTTGATCTGAACTGAACGTTCCTCGCAAGATCCTGATCAGAAGTGAGTGAAATGTCAAAGAATGTACTTGTACTCCACTAAAGACAGCATACAGCTTTCATCGCTGATCCATATCAATTTGTGATTTTCTCAAGTTTCTTTTGTCCTGAGGTGACACGTTGCTGTTGACAGAACGTTAAAATCCAGTTGCTAACTGTAGATTATTGTCATTAGCCGAGTGGATTAAAGTTTCTTTAGTTCATTTTAAGATAACGATAAATTTCCTTGAGAAGGAAGATGTAGATTATTGTGTTGAACTACTTTTATTTGTGTTGGTTTTATGTAAAACGACACTTCCGCCCACCACTGAAACTGAAAGGACGCTGATTATTAAAAGCTTGAATTTTGAGGACAGCTTCCAGTCTCTGTATGCATGAATGCCTGTTCTACACTACCTAACTCAAGTTTCTTAATCCCACCTCTACACACACTAACATAACCTTCAAAGGACAAATTACAAATACTCTATTGTCCGTTGCAATCATAACAATTAAACGGAAATCTTTTTCGCTCACACAGCTCTGCCACGTTAAATAACGTAGTTAAATTAAGTTAAACATTAATTCCAATTCAACGTGAATAGTAGACATACCGTAATCTTTACGACGGCAGACGCGGTTGTTCTAACGGAAGAGGACGGAAGCATTTCAAATGTCACGACAAAACCGATATTGCTGTCTGCAAACTGCTATAGACAAGCAGAGATGCTGCTGGCAGCGTGGTAATATGATACATTAAATTCCTTCGCTTTGTCAACTTTGGAGCTCCTTCCTCTGGCATTAGTTCTCTACCGACTCCATCAGTCACATACATCATTCAAAGCAGCCGTGGAGGGTGGGTATAATGGCCCGCTCAGTAAGCCCCATTCGGCATAGTTCTGGAGCTGTGTGAGAGTCGAGGTGGCCGTCCTGGGCTGTCCGTCCTAACGAGCCTTCTGGTTTCCGTGGACGTAAAGCTATATTGAACCGTGCTTCGGCATTGGTCACAGCTTGTCCCTAATATGTCAGCCGACATCTCAGGACATTAAGCAACACTACCTACCTAATAAATAGTCACACAAGGTTTCAGGCG
>JABMCL010003640.1:812500-817500 GCA_018857735.1 Alviniconcha marisindica | reverse complement strand
TCCGAAGACTGAAGACGACCTGACATACCTGGAAACTAAAAACCGCCCGAAGACTGAAGACGACATGACATACCTGGAGACTGAAGAAGTGTCTCAACCTGTGCAGGTCGAAGAGGACGAGCAGCGTGCACACGGACAGGTCGGTGATGGGCAGGGCAAGAACACATGTGACTTACCTGGAGACTAAAAACCGCCCGAAGACTGAAGACGACCTGACATACCTGGAGACTGAAGATGTACTTCAGCCTGTGCAGGTCGAAGGGGACGAGCAACATGCACACTGAGAGGTTGATGATGGCCAGGGCAAGAACACATGTGATATACCTGGAGACTAAAAACCATCCGAAGACTGAAGACGACCTGACATACCTGGAGACTAAAAACCACCCGAAGACTGAAGACGACCTGACATACCTGGAGACTGAAGAAGTACCTCAGCCTGTGCAGGTCGAAGGGGACGAGCAACATGCACACGGGGAAGTCTGTGATGGCCTGGGCAAGAACACATGTGACATACCTGCATGAAAACTAAAAACCACCCAAAGAGAGAAAACTACCTGACATACCTGGAGACTGAAGAAGTACCTCAGCCTGTGTAGGTCGAAGGGGACGAGCAGCGTGCACACGGACAGGTCGGTGATGGCCAGGGCAAGCACGAGCAACTGGGTGGAATTGTACCTCTTCCGTCTCTGACTCTTGAAGAAGACGGCGATGACCATGGAGTTGCCGGGAACCCCCACCACCATGACCACCAGCAGCAGAAGCACGTGCAGCCACATCCTCGCGAAGTACTCCTCGGACATGAGCACGTGAACCACGGTGCTGTCTGTGTAGTTGGTAGCGCTCGCGTTGGTCGTCATCACAACACGTCAAGGAGTCTGACGTAACTATCGCTTTCGTTGGATTTGTTCAACGCCAAGTTGCCCCCGAAGACGTACCAATACCAGCAGTGACTAGTCTTAGGAGGCGGGGACCATCACTGATTCTTAATGGCTAGGAAGTAAGTACATAATTATTAAACATACATGCATGTTATATACATTCAAATTTAGATCCCCCCCCCCCCCCCACCACCACCACCACCACCACCACCACCACCACCACCACCACCACCTCCATACATACACGTCACTACTGCTTTGTACACCATTTGAAGGCGCAGCCAGGGCTACTTTCGGTTCGTTTACTTCTGTTTAAATACATTTATTTGGTGCCACACAATTATTATCAGTGGATCATTATTTTCTGCCAATGCCTGTGTCGTGTCTCCCGATAGGAATTTCACGACAGGCCCTCCAGGATGGGCCTCGTTCTGTTCCAGACCGTGAACCCTTATGGAGCTCCTCCTCTCGAGATGAGCCCTAAGTGGTTCACAATGGCTACTTGTATTTACCGCTATTCTCTGCGGCTTCCGGGCAGACCCACTGTGCTTTAAATATTTCATGAAATACTTGTGATCTCGGGGCGTCTTACGTGCAACATCACTAACGGACTGCTAGATGAAGCAGCGTATACTTCAAGCTTTTGGAAGATTCACTATCAAGAATATCACGAAAATGTCTTGGAATATTATCAAAATTCCTAAGCTCATTACACAGAGTGTCCATTGTATTCAGGAAATAGCTGGTTTCTGACGCCCAGTTAACCTGGGAGGTCATAATATGACATAATATTATTATGACTAATTGTCTACGTAGCCTTGAGAGCTTTAGCCAGTCTTTGAAATATATATCCACATGTAGACATAATATATACATTATAATACACAATAAGAGAGCCTTAATCAATCTATGAAACACATAAACCTGCATGTACAAGACATCTTTAGTCTATCAAATACATACCCACATGCATAAGAGAGCATTATATAGTAAATCTAGGAAATATACACCCGCATGTATAAGAGAACTTCTGTCAATCCATGATCTGCATACCCTAACGTATAAGACAGCTTTTCTCACTCTATAAAATATATACCCGCATGTATAAGAGAATTGTTTTAAATCATCTATGAAATATATATTCTCATATACATGTATAAGTGTAAGGAGCTTTTAGTCAAGCTTTGAAATTCAGGACAGTGTGTTACGTTTGGGTGAAAATATACCTGCAAATGGGTGTATTCTGAGTGGACAAGCGGAGACTGGTGTGCGTATGTCACTCTGTGTGTGTGTGTGTGTGTGTGTGTGTGTGTGTGTGTGTGTGTGTGTGTGTGTGTGTGTG
This sequence comes from Alviniconcha marisindica, assembly GCA_018857735.1. Classification (NCBI taxonomy): domain Eukaryota; kingdom Metazoa; phylum Mollusca; class Gastropoda; family Provannidae; genus Alviniconcha; species Alviniconcha marisindica. The sequence continues at coordinate 815,277 of JABMCL010003640.1, read as the reverse complement.
TGTGTGTGTGTGTGTGTGTGTGTGTGTGTGTGTGTAGTTATTGTTTGATAGGCGAGAATGGTAGACTATAACATTTAAGGTTCTGTTTGTTGAAATGTATGTTAATGATGATTTAGTATGGGCAGGATGGGGAGAAACTTACTTAATTCACACACCACACACACACACACACACACACACACACACACACACACACACATACACACACACGCACCACGACACAGCACAGCACACACACACCATCACCACACACAACCAACCATCACACAAACTCACACACACACATACACACACACACACACACACACAACACACACACACACACACACACACACACACACACACACACACACACACACACACACACACACACACACACACACACACACACACACACACACACACACGGCGGCTGTGCCCGACCAAATTATCTGGAACATTTCCATGACAGCAGAAAGCTTCGGAAAGCCGACACTACAATATATACCCGGCTGTGGTGTACGGCACGAGCAGTTTAAAGAATCATCGAGGGAGGACATAAAAGTTACCTGTAATTGCGAAGCACATTAACAGCGCACTCAACCATCTCATCATCACTTCCAGAGGTTACTTCGGGTATTGATCTGCTCACAACACAGTTACGGCGAACTTTCTGTTGTTGTTGTTGTTGCTGATCGCTTTTGTAGAGCGCTATTCTCTGCGCTCTCGAGCAGACTCACTGCGCTTTTGTCGCATGTGATGGTAAATGAGTGACTGTCGCTTTTTACAGCACGTTTTGAGCAGCCACTGAAGTGGTGCACTTACAGCGCTGCTTGGTTGTTACGTGGCTGGTGTCACGTAAGCAGCTGCCGTCTCGGCGCGTTATGTGTGCACCATACAACCATGCACCGTGTCACTTCATGCAAAGCCACACACGTAGGGCGCGTGCGCGTTGTAGCTGCAACCTGCCACCTAGCACTTTTGGCAGAATGACCGGGACCTTTTACGCCTACTTGCCAGTTATCGTCGAGCCAGTTAAGTCACTGTCTGCAGGTCTGCTGGAGATGACATGCAACGTTTGTAGACCAGATGTTTCCCAGACTGGTGATTCTGCTGCTTTGGGACCTTTGCAATACTGACTGATACACCAGAATGCAAACAATTGCCTTTGCCGACCAGTTCAGTGCAGTCTTCCTCCACTACTGGTTTCTTTCCGTCGGCCTTGAATGACGCCATTGATCTTGCAAACCCAAGTGATGTTGTCTAGGTGCTATTCTTAACGTTTACCGGATAGTCAACACTTTCTTTTAAGTATATTGACAAGAACAATGCGTATGTACCTCTGGTGGAGTTTATGTACCTTGCATTTACACGCATGCCAGGTGAGTTACCGCAGGCGACTCAGGTTTTTGTTGTTGTGCTTGTGTTCCGTATCTCGAGTGCTAATTAACTCCATTGTGTGTTGTTTTTGTTTTATATTGGTAAGGTAATACACGGGTAATCATATTTATGTAACCCTTTATATAAATCTTTTCATTTTTTTCAACAACAACAAATTCAACGTTAGCTGTTTGCTTGAATCTATTGTAGCCCTGATATAACCCTATGTGGTTGTCTGGGCTCAAAGCACCAACTAACTAACTTGTACATCTTGAAATTATTACGATGCAGTAGAATCAACAAATAAGGGAACTAATTACGGTCGACTGACGTCACAGGAAAAGTAAGCACGGGGCAGAACAACAGAGATTTGGATCGCCTGCGGTAACTCTCGCCTGGCATGCGAGTAGATACAGGGTACAGTAATCCCACCAAAGGTACAGGATACATCCTCAAGTCAATAACGCTAGGCTGATGTGTGTGTGTGTGTGTGTGTGTGTGTGTGTGTGTGTGTGTGTGTGTGTGTGTGTGTGTGTGTGTGTGTGTGTGTGTGTGTGTGTGTGTGTGTGTGTGTGTGGTGTGTGGTGGTGGCGGTGTCTGTGTGTGTGTTTGTGTGTGTGTGTGTGTGTGTGTGTGTGTGTGTGTGTGTTGGTGTGCGTGTCCGTGTGTGTGTGTGTGTGTGTGTGTGTGTGTGTGGTGTGTGTGTGGTGTGTGTGTGTGTGTGTGTGTGTGTGTGTGTGGTGTGTGTGTGTGTGTGTGTGTGTGTTGTGTGTGTGTGTGGTGTGTGTGTGTGTGTGTCGTGTGTGTGTGTGTGTGTTGTGCGGTGTGTGTGTGTGTGTGTGTGTGTGTGTGTGTGTGTGTGTGTGTGTGTGTGTTGTGTGTGTGTTGTGTTTGCGTGCCCGTGTATGTGTGTGTGTGTGTGTGTGTGTGTGTGTGTGTGTGTGTGTGTGTGTGGTGGCGTGTCCGTGTGTGTGTGTGTGTGTGTGTGTGTGTGTGTGTGTGTGTGTGTGTGTGTGTGCGTTCAGGTCATTGATGTTCGACACGTTTTCTGTAAGTATCTCTGCAGATATGAATGATTTGCTGGCTGACTGTGCCAACATGAACGTTTGAGGCTTTGGACCTTTGGCTGTAGACCTGCTTACTCGACCGAATGATACAGCCGATTTAGTTAGCTGTCTCACGCCTTTCAACAAAATGGCCCAAAACACCAAAGGAGCTCTGAAAAAAAGGGAGAGGGTAGGCCATGTAGGAGGAGGGCTCTGTTTAAGTGAATGTGTGAAGAAATTGGCTAAAATGTATTTATTAATGTCATTAATTTAACGACCAGGGCGGTAAAAATAAAGGATGCCAAAAATGTTACAGTCTAGATGACAAATGAAATAGTTGATCAGTGTGCTGTTCGGCAGGTGATTAAGTTA
>JABMCL010003640.1:787500-807500 GCA_018857735.1 Alviniconcha marisindica | reverse complement strand
GCCAAAAGCCAACGGGGGCGGTTTACCTTGAACGTATTAGGCGCTTTTCCCCTGTACAAAGTACGGACCAGCCCCAAAAGGGTTTCAATGAAGTCGTATATGTGACCAAATTCTCCAAGGCTTACAAAGCTTCAAGTAATGTACTAAAAGAAATTGTTAAATTAACTTAAGTAAAGAGAAATATAAGTAACATGTAGCTTTGCGGGGCGGGGATAGCTCAGTGGTTAGAGCGCCAGACTCGTGACTGAAAGGTCGCGGGTTCGAATCCCTGCAGGAGCGGCGGGAGAATTTTCTTCTCCGGGTCGACTTTCTGTGCTGACTCTAATTCGGTATCCGTTCCACCCCCGTGTTACCGCAGTAGCACGTAAAAGATCCCGATTATTCTGCCAAAGATGCAGGTGGCAGGTTACAGCTAAACACGCATACGCCTTACGTATGTGGCTTTGCGTGAAGTGACATGGTGCATGGTTGTATGGTGTACACAGAACTTGCGCCGAGATGGCTGCAGTTTCATGTGGCACCAGCCATGCCAGCGCTGTAAGTACACTTCGGTGGATATTTTATTTTTAAACGCGCTATAAAAGCTTGTAACTCATGTAGAACCACATGCAAGCGTTTTTAATCTCCAAAGAGAGCGGAGAATAGCGCTTTATAAGTGATATCAATCAATCAAGTAAATTTTTTAACCCGGTTTGCCCATAGGCCACTCCCCCCACCCCCTTTTCGGTTCTTTGGCCCAAACAGCTGACCCCCTTAAAGAGAAATAAATTTTGCCAGCTCTAAAACGAGGGCGCACGAAAGCCTTTGGGACTTTTCCCAGTTTCCGGGCCACGTCGCCATTGCTTGTGTTCATACAAGCACAGTTGGATTCGGGTGTTTTAAAAGTTGGATTTCCGGGTCTACTGATTTAAAAAAAACGTTTTTAACATATATTTTAAACATGTTTGGAAACTTTTTAAAAAAAAATAATAAGATCCCCTTAAAACCTGAAATGAACACACACAAAACCACACACACCCAAAAACCACACACACCCCAAAACCCAGGGCCCCACCACCCCACACGCCCCCACCCCCCACAAGGGGCCCCGGGGGGGCCGCACAAACAAACACACAAAAACACACCCCACACACACACAACACCCCAACCCCCCACACCCCAAACCCCAAAACACACCCACAAAAACACAAAACACATCCCATACCGTAGGACCCATCCTATTTTTTAAAAGTTTAAATTAGCTGTTGTAATTTTGTTTAAAATTTGTTACAAGCTAGCTCAATTTGAAAGAGGTTTTTCCCCAATTTTGTGTTTCTTTCTTCATCGATGGGGGTAAACATTTTATTGGTTAATAGGGTTTGTCCTTCTTGATACTTTTTTTAAAATTAAATTTTCTCTCAAAAATTACAAAAAAAAAAAAGCCCCCCCCCCCCCCCCCCCCCCCCCCCCCCCCCCCCCCCCCCCCCCCTTTCCCCCCCCAAAAACACCCCTAATGATGACGCTCCAAAAGCAAGAAAAAAATGTTTATTTTAAACGACGGGGTCCCCACGCACCAGGCCCGTAATTCGGGATTGTAGGGGTATCCCCCGTGGTTGGATAAATATCCGCTTTGGCGCTTCGCCGTTTTCCCCCCAAACCTCTTCGACCCGGTGAAACCCCATAGCTTTGCGTGCTTCGCCCCTGTCAGGAATTTTGCCTTTCCATTTTCTGAAGGCCAGTTCACTTCCCAAAATTTCCCCCGTGTTTTTGCTGTCTGTCGTTTTGTCTGTCTGTCTTTTCTGGCTCTGTGTGTGGGGGGTGTGTGGTGGGGTGTGTGTGTGTTGTGTGTTTTTGTGTGTGTGTGTGGTGTGTCTCTCTCTCCTCTCTTCTCTCCTTCTCTCTTCCCCTCTTCCTTTTCCCCCTCTTCTCTCTCTTTTCCTCTCTCTTTTCTCTCTTCTTCTCTCAAAACAACGCCACACACTCACTCACTCCCTACCCCACAACACAACAACCCCACCCCCACACACACACACACACACACACACACACACACACCACAACACACCAAAACCCAAAAACACACACACACAAAAAAACCCTCCCAAAACCATTAACTGTTACCCACAAAACTCGATTTAGAAATTCGTCAACGGGGCTTCTGAAAACAGAGTTCTTAATTTTAAATACCTGTAGTTTGACTTCTTCTGTCTGTTAGACAAAATCCTATATGTTCTGTGTGTTCCTTCGACAAACCTATGCTATTACTGTTGTCTCCGGAAAAAAGACAGGGCAGGTAAAAAAAAGAAATTGTGAAGGTTGGGTCTTTTAGAGGACTAACCTGTACTAGTATTACTGATATCGGCAAAGTCAGGGCAGGTAAGATCATTTTGAGAAGGCTATTTTCCACCACGGCATTATTCAGACTCGGTTGGCAACAATATTGATTTCGGTTGATTAAGGCACATCACACCCCATTATTTCGCGGCAAAGAGGGAAGAAAACCCTTATCGTTTTCTTCTTTTTAAAAACAAAAAAAAGAGAGAAGAGAGAGAGAGAGAGAGAGAGAGAGAGAGAGAGAGAGAGAGAGAGAGAGAGAGAGGGGAGAGAGGAAAAACAAAACACACAAAACAAAAACACACACACACACACACACACACACACACACACACACACACACACAGAGGCAGAGACAGACAGAGATAGGCAGACAGACAGACAAAGACAGACAGGGAGAGAGAGGGAGAGAGAAGGGGGTGGAGGGAGGGATTTTTATTTTTACGCGAGAAAAGAGGGTCGTTTACATGCTATTTCCGTCTTAGATGATCACACTGAAAGCTCTGAAATGGCATGTAGGAGGAGACCAAGATAACCCTGTCGTGCTACTGCCACGTCCCGCACGTTATAGAAACGAGGTGTTTACCAGCGCTGGAAAATCTAAGACTGTTTATTACTCAGTAAGGTAATAAAGTGTACAGCTTGACCTCGTTCAGTCGTGTGTGTGTGTGTGTGTGTGTGTTTGGTGTGTGGTGTGTGTGGTGTGTGTGTGGTGGGTGTGGTGTGGTGTGTGTGGGTGTGGCGCGGGGTGTGGTGTGTGTTTGGTGTGTGGGGCGCGGGGGTATGTGTGCGTTGTGTGTGTGTGTGTGTGTGTGTGTGTGTGTGTGTGTGTGGGGGGTGTGTGTTGAGTGTGTGTGGGGGGGTGTGTATTGGGTGTGTGTGTGTGTGTGTGGTGTGTGTGCGGGGGGTGGGTGTGTGTGTGTGTGTGGGGTGGGGTGTGTGTGTGTGCGTGCGTGGTGGTTTGTGTGTTGTGTGGTGTGTGTGTGTGTGTGTGGTGGTGTGTGTGTGTTGTGGTGTTGTTGTGTGTGTGTGTTGTGTGGGTGTGTGTGTCCGCGCGCGTGCGCACGTTTTCCCCTTTGCTTTTTCGCATATTGCCTTCGATTCCCCCCTTTCCCATCTCCTTTTTCTCATCTCATCTCATTTTTCCATCTCCCCCGGATATACCGAATTCATTTCTTGGGAAGTTCAGGTCTCTTCAGCTCCTACTCCAATAAGACGAAATGACACTGTCGGTCAATCTTAACTGCGCGGCTTAAAAAGTCGGTGAGATCAAAGGGGGTTTTTTTTCCCTCCCTTTTTTTCTTTCTCCCCCCCCCCCCCCCCCCCCCCTTCCCCCCCTCTCTCCCCCCCTCCCTTCTCTCCCCCCCCCCCCCCCCCCCCCCCCCCCCCCCCCCCCCCCCCCCCCCCCCCCCCCCCCCTTTTTTTTTTTTTTTTTTTTTTTTTTTTTTTTTTTTTTTCTCCCCCCCCCATCCCCCCCCCTCTCTTTCTTTTAAATAAAGACTGGACTTGCATCCTTTGCTCTTTTGTGAATGGTATTACTATACGTTGCGTATGTGTACCGCAGCCATCGCAAGGACGCACTGCAACACTGGGCTTCTCCCGAAAATCTTCGATTTTTCATCGCAATAATCTGTTGCCTTGAGAATTAAAGATCTGTCAGTCAGTTTCAGTCTGAGTCTGTCTATCAGTCTCCCTCTCCCTCCCTCCCTCTGTCTTCTCTTTTCCTTTGTCTCTGTCTCTGCCTGTCTCTCTGTGTGTCTGTGTCTCTCTGTCTCTGTCTGTGTCTCTCTGTCTCTGTCTGTCTGTCTCTGTCTCTCTGTTTTTCTCGGGTCTGTCTCTTTTGGCACCATTTTTTGGGGAAATTTATTTAACGACTCATCATTCATGCCTATATTATTATATAAGTAATGCCGTAATTTAATATTATTTATCGGTAGCTTAGCAAGGGCTAGTTTTTAGCAGGTTTTTGACTGAAACCCAAAATAAATCCTTGTAAATAAAATTTTCGGTTCGAAACCCCCCCCCCCCCCCCCCCCCCTCTCTCTCTCTCTCCCCTCTGTAGTATAGCAAGGACTGGCTGTTTGGTCCACATGGACCTAACGCTACTATCCTTGAGTATTAAAGTTTTCGAGTTCGAGTTCGAGTTCTCTCTGGCGTATTTCCCAGTTGCGGCAGATTTCTCCTTGAAACCGAGTTCATTTGAACAACCATGCCGGTAGGTGGACTACCAGTTGCAGCAGAAATCACTCTTGATGCCCTGCTACAGAAAAACGCCGTGTTTTCGTGGAAAGTCACCAGGAACCGCAACAACAACACCGTGTTCCTTCTTCGGTTGACAGCCCTGAGCTCCGACATCACCAGTCAGCAAGTCGAATCAAACAACTCGACTGGTACAAGTGTTAGTTTTGGTGATGATGATTACAGTCATACAGATGACAGGGAAAATGCTCTCTCTCTCTGTCTCTGTCTCTGTCTCTCTCTCTCTCTCTCTCTCTGTGTTTTGTTTTTGTTGTTGTTGTTGTTGTTGTTTTTTTGTTTTTGTTTTTTTTTTTTATCCTTTTAGTATCCTTTTTTTTTCCTTGTTATATTGTGTTTTTTTAATTAATTTTTATCCCCCCCCTTTCCCCCCTTCTCTCTGTAAATTACCCAGTTTTTGTTTTGTTTTTTTTTGTTTTTTGTTGTTGTTTTTGTTGTTGTTGTTGTTGTTGTTGTGTGTGTTTTTGTGGTGTGTGTGTGTGTGTGTGGGGGTTGGTGTTGTGTGTGTGTTTTTTGTGTTGGTGTTTTGTGTGTGTGTGAAAACTGTGTTTTAGACTTTTTGCCCTTTGTTTTTCATGCTTTTTTTTTATTTCCGTTGAAATCGCGTCTGGTTTTAATGTGTTGTTGTTTTATTATTATTATTATTATTTTTTTAAATTTGTTTTTTATTTTACAAAGGTATTTGTCAAACCTTCGTAAAAATATTTAACTGTGAATGTCTTGGATATTAGAAACGTAGCAAAAAGAATTATGGCCCTTTTTGGCTAATATTTCCCCTTTGAGAAATAAAGTTCATCAATAATCAATCAATTCCTCCTCTCTCTCTCTGTCTTGTCTCTGTCTCTGTCTGTCTGTCTTTTTCTGTCTGTCTGTTTTTTCTCTTCTTCTTCTCTCTTTTTTTCCTTCTTCTTCTTCTCTCCTCTCTCTGTGTGAAAAAAACCCAAAAATACCATTATCAATGTGCCAGCCTGGGGGGAGAGGGGGGAAGGGGAAGGAGAGGGGAAAGAGAGCCCTTTGATGAAGTCCGTCAGCCGATGTCCAAACAAAGCGGCTGTGTGGAGCGGAAAGTCCCAATGACCAACTTCGCTGACTCGGAGGGTAGGTTAAGCGCACGCTACACCGCATGACAACAAGGCGACTAGCGCCTGTCCGTGACGTCAGGCGGAAGGCTCGTCCACCCAAGCGGACTGTCTTCTTGTCTTCCGACAGAGCGGAGTGCCAGAAACGGTTCCGTGAAAAAACAGGGTCAGGTGTCTTGATCCGCAATAATTAACGACTCGTTAGACTGAGCTTAGTCCTCTCCCAAAGCCCCGTCTTAATTCCACGCCCACGTTTGTGTGTTTATATGCTACAATGACCGTGTCAGTTTACTCCGGGGATGAAATAGTCTTTAGTTTCTTTCACAACTGATCCAGCGTAACAATGATTGGTGTGTGTGTGTGTGCGTGTGTGCATGCGTGCGTGCGTGCGTGCGTTACGGCTTTTAAATACACCAACACAACAACAAAACGAAATGGCACCTGAAATGATCTGAGATGTTTAGTTACATGAACTGTTACTGGCTGAAGGTCAGCTGATGTAATCATCAGCCTACAACATGTCGAGCGCGGTGTGTTTTCTTGAGAACAGATTATAGCGAAATATAGTTACCATTGTGAAGTGCTTAGCGCTCATCTCGAGATGAAGGCGCTCGAAAAGTGTTCATTAAAAAATAAAAAATAAAGCCGTGTGACAAAAATAGAACTGAATCAAATCTTTCTTCGTCTTTTTTGTTTTTGTTTTTTGTTTGTTGTTGTTGTTGTTGGTGGTGGTTTTTCTTTTGTTTTTGTTTGTTCTTTTTTTTTTGTTTTTGTTTTTTTTTTTCAAGCAGGCAAGAGCGTGTCTTTCACTGCGGTGCTGATACGTGCTTTGAATGACTGTCTCTGGATGACGTGAAAATATCGTCAACATGGAGCTTAATCTTTGTGCCGTTGCCGACAACACGTAGCTACGATGCTTCCTCTTCTTTCCGAGCGTCTACTTTTCCCCCCAAAAACAGTTTTGCAGAACCTTTTTGTGCCTTCGTAGGGGTTTCCTTTTGGTCAGACTGGCAGATTTGACAAAAACCTTTAAGTATGTAAACATGGTGCTTTTAACGTCCACAGAAACCATAAGGCTTATTAGCGACGCGGAGAAGAGGGGAGGGGGTGGAGGTGGGGAAATGGAGATTATAACCTATGCCACACCCGTCACCAAATGACCCCCTGCATTAAGGGGGGCAGCGATGAAAACCATTTTAATGTTTCATAATTGTGGGGGCAAAGTCACAAGACAGTTCCACAAACCAACTTTTTTTAAAAGAAAGGGGAGCCCAAGGGATTCGAACCGGGGGTTTTCTGCTTACCAGCCTAACGCCTTACCGCTAGGCCAAACCGGTTTCAAAGGCCCTTTTGGGGTTTCTCGTTCTGCTCTATACGTTAGCGTCGAGGCCACAAACCCAAAAGTCCAGGGGGCTTTAGTGGTTCTGGTCCTGCTTTTCCTCTCTGAAAAATGCTGCATTTTCCCCACACCCCCGTCTCTTCCCCCCGCTCTTTTTTCTGACACCCGCATGCTGGAAATCCAACTGTAAAAGCCTTTGGGTTTTAAACCTTTCCCTTTTCGGAAACCCCCCAAAATTAAAATTTAATCCCACAAGACCCCAGGGAACCCCTGCCTTTAACCCTTTTCATCTTTTAAAGCCCAAAATGAAAAACCTTTTCCCCTTCTCCCCCAGTATTTTCCCTCCTAACTAATTTTCAGTACCCCCTTTCCCCTTTTTCAGCAAAAATTTTGTGTGTGTGTGTGTGTGTGTGTGGGGGGTGTGTGTGTGTGTGTGTGTGTGTTGTGTGTGTGTGTGTGTTTGTGGTTTGTTGTTTCAGCAGGGTAAGTTGGGGGTGGTTTGGCCCCTATCCCTAACATTTTTTGTTGAAAATTTATTTCAGGGTTTAAAATGTACATGTGAGCGCTCAGGGCGTTGATGAGCGCATGATAAATGTACAAAAAAATTTTTATTATTAACAGCTCCTACAACCACAGTGCCGCACACGGCACAGACAGTTTTCATGCATCCCCAGAACCATTAGTGAATGGCGATGGCGTAACGAGCTTCCAGGAGAGGCAACAGCAGCCGACACTCTTGACACCTTTGTGTGAATTAAGGGACTGCAGAAGAAACGCCAGCTTTTTGTTTGTCTGTTTGTTTTGTTCTTGCTTGTTTGTTTCGTAGTCGTTAAAAAAATAAATACAGGTCTTCGGATCGGTTCTCCTTTAACGTTTTTGCTACATTCCATATTTTTATGCATCTTGCATATCGGGGAGGGGGGGAGGAGAGAGAGAACAAATCACTGCAATCAAATGTTTCGCCACCTTATGAAAAATATAAAAACAAGTCACAGCAATCAATTTTTTCGTCACCTTGTGAAAAATATAAAGACAAATCAAAGCAACTTTAAAAAAAAAATCGTCACCTTGTGTAAAATTGAGCCTGCTTAATTGTTCGTTTGCAGTTCGTAAAAGTCAGTTCTGTCAAAATTCTTTTGTCCTGTTCAAATAAAAGCGTTACATTTCTGTTTCTACATTTTCTGTCTTTGGGGCACATACTCTTCGGACGAGGAGGAGGGGTGGGGGGAAATAACAGAAGACCAAACTTTAAGAACACTCCGGCGCTAACTGTAACCGAGCAGCCACTTTTCATTTATCATCGTTTAAATTTGTACATTGGTTGAAAAAGTGAAGGGTTTACCCCGATGATTTGCACAAGTTTTGTGTTGTCCTAATTAAAATTAGAGTTCTTTCGTAAGCTTTCGGGTGTTTTGAGCTTCTACCTTGCTTCTTTACGCACTTTATCCTGAGTCATTTCTCTCTCCCTCTCTCTGATTTATATGTACTCTCTCTCTCTCTGTGGTTTATATGTACACTCTCTCTCTCTCTCTCTCTCTCTCTCTCTCTCTCTCTCTCTCTCTCACACACACACACACACAACACACATTTTGTGTGCACCGAACGTGGTGGGGGTATGAAAGGTATGGCCCCCCCCCCCCCCCCCCCCCAACCACTGTGGCACACAACCACCTCTGACCCTCTTTCTCGCGGGTCTCTCTTCCGCGTGGTGAGACTAGTCACGTGATGATGGCGACAGACGACACAGATCAAACCTTCAGCTTGGTTCGTCAGTCTTCAGTGCACGGACACTGTGCGCGTTTCTCACCTGCGTGCAGTCAGTTTGAAGGCAATGACGATACGATTTCTTATTTTCCAGCCTCTGTCTCATCGTCACATGTAGGGTGTATGGGGTTGTTAAAAGGAATGGAGGGGGTGAGGAGGTGGAGGAAGACGGGGGGGGAGGGGGGGGGGGGGGCTGCAACGTTTCAAGAGCCAAATGAAGTTCACGTTCGAGACATTTCCCATAGTAATCATGTACCTGATTGGAGGAGTGCAAAGCAAGGAAGCACATGAATCTATCCCAAAGGTTCATTGACTTCTTTAAACACACACACACACACACACACACACACACGCACACGCACACACACACACACACACAGGACAGGGGAAGGGGGGGGGGGAATAGACACAGCTGTGAAAAGGACAAACATTTAAAATTAATAAGAATTTCGAAGTGAAATATCCTTAGTTTTTGTTTTAGCTTTTAATTATAAAAAAGAATCTTTTCAAAAGTGTTAGCCTTTCTTTAATTAAAAGAAGGAGAAGGAGAAGCAAAAACATAAAACAGCGTTGATTGTGTCATGTTATGTTTAATGTCATAGGGATTTGTTTTTAATAAACAATTTAGGGGGTAAAAGAAGAATTTGACAAGTAGCTTTTGTAGCTATAGTGTTGTGGTGTTCCCTTCTTTTGTGCAAGCATCCACAGACTCGCCCATACAATAAAAGGTAAATGATAGGAGCTGTAAGTGCAAGAGGACACCACAGACACGGGAGATTCAGACAGACAAGTAATCACGAGCTTTAGAGCCTTTTAAGAAAAAAGATCAAAAGATCAAGAACAACAACCCCCCTTCACAAGAAAACAACTGAAATCCGTCAACACAACAATGAAAAACTATCTCAGCAACAACTGCAGCCTTTAGTAAGCAAACATTGTGCTTAACGTCCACATAAACCGTAAGGCTTATTAGCGACGGGGAGAAGGGGGGGGGGGAGGGGTTATGGAGGTGGAGGGCGAGGGAGACTGTTATACCTTTCGCTACACTGTCACCACCAGAATGACTCCTGCATTAAGATGGGCAGTGATGAGAGCCATTTTAATGTTTCATTAATTGTGAGGGACAAAGTCACAAGACAGTGTCCACAGACCACAATTTGTGAAGAGAAAGGAGAGCCGAAGCGGATTCGAACCGAGGTCCCTCTGCTTACCAGCCTAACGCCTTACCGCTAGGCCAAACCGGCTCACGTTTGCAACCTTTCGGAACTTTTTCCTTTATCGGTGTCAGTGTCAATCATGCGTCGCAGTCGCTCGACAACCCGGCCACTCCAGCTCGGACGTACGGTGACGAACTTTTCGTCAATGGTTGCCCTTGGACGGAGGAAGTGACTGGGGGGGGGGGGGGGGCGGGGGGGGGCAGCGGGAGGGTGGCAAAGGGGGAGGGGGGCGCGGAGGGGTAGTGGCGGGACAGGAAAGGGGAAGGAAGGGGCAGGGGGGAGGAAAGGAAGGGGCCCAACGTCGCGAAGCAAGTCAGGCCACCGCCAACCGGCCTAGTGCACAAACTGTTCAACACCAAGCACGCAGGGTTCAGCTGCACTGGGACCTGCTGGTTGTTGTTTTTACACTTTATTTTTACCTCTGTCCACACACTGTGTTAGAATCTAGGAGCCACTTGACTTGGTTCGGTTCGGTCGGGGACAGCCTTTGAGTCGCTTGAACGGTTCTGTGACGGTTTGTCCCTGCTCTCTGTGGTTAGCTGCTTGTATGTGCCCCGCTTTAGAGAGTTTTTTTTTTCTTCTCCCCCTCCCCCCACTCCCCCGACCCCGTCGCAGTCACGCACGTCAGTCTTCCAAACATCACAGTCCGTGTGAAGACAGCGAAGAGCCGTGCACGAGATTAATTTGACGGTACCTTCTACGTAACTTTGACATCTAACTGGACGAGTTAAGATAGTCTTGGAGAAATGAAGACCGCGTACTGGTGAGGATCGTATCAGGTGATCTGCCATCACGAGTTCATGTGGTATGATCAAGACAGGTTTCGATGATTTTGGAGAAGAGATGTGTCTGTGCGACCTGACGAGGGTCATTTTAAGCGACTCGATATGACGGTAGTTTGTGTGGAATGATCGGGAAAATTTGGAAAAATATTGGAGCTGTGTCTGTTTGACCTGATGAGGATCATTTCAGGTGATACAGCTGACAATGTTCGCGTGGTATTATCGGGACAAGTTGAGACAGTGTTGGAGAAATGCCAGTGTGAGTCGATGAGGAGCATTGCAGCTGATTTGGCTGTCATGTACATGCGGTACTATCAAGTCAAACTGAGATAATACTGAAGAGGTGTGGCTTGACGAGGATCATTTTGGACACTGTACGTCGACGTTGCCTGTTCAGAACATGACGAGATAATCGGACAGGAGAGTCCGTATCAGTGTGCGTCTGTGTCTGTGCGTGACCTGACAAGACCAGTGGTACGCATCCTGGCGGAACTCGGTGCGCACTTTGGGGGGTCTGCTTTCATCACTGACCTACCTGGCGTGACCTCGGATGAGAGCAAGACTTTATGTGATCCAGTAAAACTGCTCAGTCCCTCAGATCGGTTTCTTCGACAACGGTGGTCGCCGTTCTGTTGGGATAGCTGCATACGCGCACACCGCCCCTGCAGTATTATATGTCAGTGAAAGTTATACGCTGTACTACAAGGTACGGCATGATTATATCACGTCCAGTCTCCGATGCGGTAATAATCGTGTAATCTGATCAGAGATCAGAGAATTTCACTTGCGTGTGGCAGAACGTGTAGGACCGTTTCCTTCACTGACCCGTGGCCTATGAGGCCCTACCCAGCAGGGTTTGGTGTTGTGATAACTCCTTTATCAACCCGTGGATACCATGGACTGGAGCGCACACATTTAGACGGCATCTCGCGACGCTTTGTTCCTCCGCACGCAGAGGCTAACGCTTTCTCTTTCAAGTCCGGTTTCAGTCGAGATTAGTATAGTCATTGCCTGCTAAGCGATAATTAAAGGCTCGGGGTGTTGCCCCTTTTCTGTTATAAACAAGGATGAACGATAAAAAACTACACAATCAGTGACTGATATTACCCAGAACAGATTAGAATGCTGCCGGGTTTGAACAAAGCTTCCTTTTACCGAAGCGACAGATAGCAACGTTTAGCCTTGAAACTATGCACCATAGTGTCCTGATCACCACAGTCTGACCGACTATATGCCACTCCCGTGTCAATGGACACCTGCAGAATCGTGTGCACCCCACAAGTAAGCTAGTAAACACATCTGACTCGGGGCAGGTGCATTAACCGTCAACTGATTCCGTCACACGAAGCGTAGACTCATTCATAAGGTGTAGTCTGAACCCGGAGACGGTCTCTCCGGCTCTTTGTAGCGTGGGCTACCAAGCGAACAGATAAAAGAGGACGCGAGTTGATTTTTTTTTTTTTCTAAAGGAAACCCTCGCACGAAGTGGGTAAACACCACTACCGCCATACTTACATTGCCCGCACTTTTGCTGCACTGACTGCCGTAGTTACAAAGACACACGGACCGGTTCGACTTGCAACGTCCACACTGCGTGATCACAGAGACACACACACAGAGACACACACAGGTAGATATATATATCAGCTGAAGTTGAAGCCAAGGAGGACAAAGGGTAAGGATACTCACACGGCTGAAAGAAAATTCAGCTGTCCAAGACTTTAAAGTGGAAGCGGCTCTCTTTTCTTGGTTGCTGTGGTCATGCAGCCTGCGTGTGTGAAACCAGCGTTTCTCAGTACGTGAATCACACTGATAAAAATAAAAAATAAAATCCTGTTCAAATGGGCGTTAAAAATCAGTTACACATCTCTCAGCAAGTGACATTGACCAGTCTGAAACGACACAGTGTTATGAAGTATCGGTTTTCTTGATGGATGTTAAGGCGCCTGGACTGTAACCGAACAGTGTTTGTTCCAAATGTGTGTGTGTGTCTCTCTTGTCTTTGCGGCCTGTGTGTCTCTTGCTTCTGCCTGTGGCTCTAGCCAGTCTACCTGAACCACAGAGACGGCGAGGCTTGTTCAAATCGGAAAGAGCAGTGCTTCCTTCCTAACCCCCTTTGTGCTGTGTTCACACACACTACTTTCACGGAACGAACGCGCTTGTGAGCAGGTTTGGCCTAGCGGTAAGGCGGTAGAGTGGTAAGCAGAAAGACCTCGGTCCGATTCCGCTTCCGCTTCGGCTCTCCCCCTCTCTCTCTCTTCACCGGTTGTGGTTTAAGGACACTGTCTTTGCGACTTTGCCACTCCCAGTTAATGAAATATTAAAATGGCTCTCATTGCTGCCCATCTTTAATGCGGGAGTCGTTCTGGTGGTGACAGTGTAGTGCTAGTAAGGTATAGTCTCCTTCTTCCCCCACCTCCCTGGACCTCGGTTCCCGCCGGTACCTCTCTGGAGACAGCTCGGCGTTAAACGAGTTAACCAAACGAAAGCACTCCCACCGAGAGGGAGTACGGTACGCCTGTGCCGGTCGCCACTACACTGACCGTTCTGCTGTTGTCTCCACCCGCACCGCATCAGCAATGCTGACCCACCGAGGCATCATCGGCTGGGTGACTTTCTCGCTGTTGACCCTCACGGCCTTGACCCCTGCCTGTGACGCCTGGTGGCACAGGGGAACAGAGCAGAAGGACGCGGTACCAGTGACGTCACAGAGTTCCGGCATCGATGGCCCTCGGAAGGACGGGGTGCCTGAGGATGACGTGTCTAAGGACTCTGCAGGTTCCGGATTGTTTGCTGCTGCTACTGGTGGTGGCGAGGATGGTGGATCAGCAAAACAATGCCAAGGTAAGATAATTATGAGATTCAGTGCAACAAACTCCCGTGCATCGATTTGTGATTACTCTTTTGGTTGCTTAAATTTTTATATAGCGCGTAAAAATCTTCCACACAAAACCTTGCGTGGTCACAGCGCCAGATACACACAGTGCGTACATATAAGTTCTCGCAAGCTAAAACTACCAAAGGACACTCACACCAAAAAGTACAAACAGCTCCTACCCACCCACCCCTTCCCAAAAGTGGAACTATACATAGCAGTTAAATGTAAAAATATATACAGAGTTACAAATAATGATAACAGAAAAAAGAACACACACACACACCACACACACACACACACACACACACACACAGCCACACACACACACACACACACACACACACACACATTATTTTATTGTTGTTGTTGTTGTTTGCGGAGGAGGAAGGAGAAGGCGTGTTTACAGTTCGATCCAGACGCCATTTGATTGCACTCGGCTGTTGGTGAAACACATGCATTAACTGTCCTTTAAATTATAGCAACAGCGCAGATTATTAAGGCGTCATGCAGCTGTTACTTGCTTTGCGTTTTCTGTCTTCTCCTTTCGTTTACCTGTTTGTCTGGATTCAAAAGGAAGCTAGTCCACAACCGATGTATAAGGGAGAACAAAGGTCATGCAGAATTCTGAGTACTCGACGGATAGCCACCCTAGCTCACTCGCCTGTTCATTGCACTGTCTGTAGGCTCGGCTGAGGGAATGGTGTGTGTGTGTGTGTGTGTGTGTGTGTGTGTTTGGTTTGCTTGTTTGTTTGTTTGTTTGTTGTGTGTGTGTGTGTGTGTGTGTGTGTGTGTGTGTGTGTGTGTGTGTGTGTGTGTGTGTGTGTTTGTGTGTGTGTGTATGCATATGGGCAGGCATGCGTGCGCATGTGTGTGTGTGTGTGTGTGTGTGTGTGTGTGTGTGTGTGTGTGTGTACATGCTTGTGTGCGTGCATGAGACGTTTTCGCTTATTTGGTTGCTTGTCCCTTTGTTCTGTTGTCGAAGGATCTGTTCCCTTGCTGCAAATTTAGGTTGCTCGGCTGTTGTTCCCAAAGTAACTGAGTAGCCGCCAGAAGAGCAGCGCATTCATACGCCAGATTCAGTTCAGTAACCCGTTTCGTTTGACTTGGCTGTGATTGGGTAAACCAGCCTCATGCTTTGAGGCAGGTCACATGAATGGTTGCCAGTAGATCAGTCACTTACTTCGAGGTTGATCAGTGGAGACTATACTGTAAGGTCTGTCCTCATTTTGCACCGACAGGAGATATCTTACAGGTGTGATATGTGTGTATAACGTGCATACTTTGAAAACTTTGAGACTCGCTACCAAAGCACTTAAACTGAATTTTAAAATTCTTTAGAGACGTAACGAAACCGCGCCTACAAAGGGAAATAACTAGATCTAACTGCACCAAAGAGTAACGCATCTTTTTGATGAACTAGATCTAGTACGTTGTGTGCTTTTATAGCTAGTGGGTAAACGATAACCTTTAAAAGCTGTTCGCACACTAAAGAGAGAGAGAGAGAGAGTGAGAGAGAGAGAGAGTTAGGAGAGAGAGCAGAGAGATGAAGAGAGAGAGAGAGAGAGAGAGAGAGAGAGAGAGATTTAGAGAAAGAGAGAGAGAGAGAGAGAGAGAGAGAGAGAGAGAGAGAGAGAGAGAGAGAACCATTCCCTTCATTCTCACAGCTCTTTTTCATATAATGATTTGTTTATTATATATAATCAGAAAGCGACTCTGGGTCTTACTGGAGACGTTCACGGCATGCAGCGAAGATGAGCCGATAATGATTACCGCCTGTTCTTGTCATCGGGACACAATCTTGGCTCGTCCTGCTAGCAGACAGAGGAAGCATGACAGCACTGTAATTGGCACGATGAAGTGATGCTTTATGTCCTCAGATGTCAGTTGACATATTAGGGACAAGTTGTGACCAATGCCGAAGCACGGTGCAATAAATCTTTACGTCCACGGAAACCAGAAGGCTCGTTAGGACGGACAGTCCAGGACGTCCACCTCGACTCTCACACAGCTCCTGAACCATGTGAATTGGCACGTCGTGGCACTGTCCTTATATAGCCATCCCATCTGCACGATCGCATGCGGTCACCACGTGCAACAACACACCCCTTAGCGACCCCTGGGTGGCTGACTGATGGCGCTCGTCAACTGTCATTTGTACTTAATGATGATCATCGCTTCCCCCCCCCCCCCTTCTCCCCCCCCCCCCCCCCTCTCTCTCTCTCTCTCTCTCTCTCACCTTTTTCTTCTTTCCACGGGGGGAAAAAGGTCAGCTACCGTAACAGGATCGTGTCCGCCGTCATACGACAGTTTGGGTGTCGGGTCCCGCCTTCTCATCAGCTGCAGTTCACACACTCTGCCAGCTCAAAATGTCAACAAGTCGGATGGATGGTTTTAAAGGAACAAGCTCCTTTAAAACATGTTGGTGTTGTTGTTGTTGTTGTTGTTTTTGTCCAACAAGTAGCTTATAGAAGAGACCGGAATGAAAACTGCCTGAGATCCAGGATTTTGTGCTAAAGTGTCCCACCAACAGTTTGATGCCCAGGTCTAAAACAGAGTGTCGTACGTGTCGTGAGTGATGATTAGCGGGATCGGGTTTTTTCAGCATTGTCCAGTGTCCTTGTTCGCCTGTCGCATACCGCGGCCTCTTTGATGTTTGGCCAAGGACGGTGCGAGCACGCATCGTGCGCGTCTGGTCACAGGGTGCGTTGAGAAACAAAACTGTCTTCTCAGATCAATAATTGTCCAATGGAATTCCGAAAATTTTAAAGCAAAATCAGTCCTTAGTATTGTGAAGATCTTATTAACCCCTTCACCACGTCATGCAAGCTGTCACTGGACTGGCTTTATTGGGTATGTCTGTGTGGCTTGTTTTTGTTGCTTGTGTGTTTCAGTGTAGTTGTGTCTGTGCCTGTTGGTTGTGTGCCTGTTGGTTGTGTATTTGCCTGTGTTTCTGTTGCCCGTGTGTTTCAGTGTAGCTGTCTCTGTGCCTGTTGGTTGTGTATTTGCCTGTGTTTCTGTTGACTGTATGTCTGTTGGCTGTTTTTGCTGAGTGTTTCTGTTGCCTGTGTGTTTCAGTGTGGTTGTCTCTGTGCCTGTTGGCTGTGTGTTGGCTGTGTCTCTTGCTTGTATTTTTGTTGACTGTATGTCTGCTGGCTGTTTTTGTTGACTGTTTCTGCTGCCTGTGTGTTCGCTGCCTGATGTGGGTGGACCTTTTTCCGTGTCTCCGTTGTCTGTGTGTCTCTCACCCATGCGTGTTTCTTGACTGTTCCGTGTCTTTTATCTCATGCCTGTGCCTGTGTGTGTTTGGCTTCTGCTTGTATGCCATGCTTTTGCCTGCTTACCTGTTGTTTCTACCTGTGTGCCTTTACCTTCTGTGTGTCGTTTGCTTCTACGTGTGTACAATCTGTGGCTTCTACGTAAATCTACGTAATTGACATGTCTTCTACATTATATCCTAAGGATTCACTCCCTTAAACTTGACAGGATGTGTCATTGATATTTTATCCCCGACAGAAGAATGAATAACTTAAGGTATTATATCCGTTTCGGGTAGTTTACTGTAGCCTCGACAATGAGAATGCCTGCACGGGTAGTCTGAATGTACAAACGTCATTGATATCGCGAACTAAGCTGCCTACAGACTTAAAGCGAGGCCATGTATTCGGCGAGGACGATTATGTACACGGACATAATACACTGTGTCGGTGGGGCGGCGTGGAGACAGGGTTGCTTGCCAGCACAGCGAGCTTTTTGGCACACGCACAGGGCGACGGGGTGAAGTGGTGTGGTGTGGCAACTGGAGAGCCCAGCGCGTGTTTGTCTTTCCTGGCCGCCATGTTTGTCAGTCAGTGACGCGTTGCATCATCGTACATCGTACGATTCGTCTCGATCACCACGTGGTCTTTCGGCTGGTGTCGCGCGTTTTCACGTTCCTAGGTTGTTTGTTCCCTCTCACTTTTATATATAGACACGCCGGCCGGCCGTTCCCTCCAGCCGTTTGCTCTCCCGCGACGCCATATACCCCTCCCCCTCCCCCCAGCCCCGGTTAACTCATTCCCTTTGTTCTGTCTTTCTCTGTCCCGCCTCCCCCCTCCCCTCGCCCCGTCCGCCCCCCCCCCCTCCCCCCCACCTTGCCTGTCTCAAAGGACCTGTCTCCGTTTTTGTTTTTTGTTTTGTTAACTATGTGTGTGTGTGTGTGTGTGTGTGTGTGCGCGCGCGCGCGCGCGTGCGTGCGTGCGTGCGTGGGGTGCGTACGTGGTGTGTACGTGCGTGCGTGTGCGTGGGTGTGTGTGTGTGTGTGTGTGTGTGTGTGTGGTGAGTGCAAATGTGTGTGTATATGCATGCGCGCACGTGCGTGTGTAGGCTGTGTTGACTTTCTTTCTGTGCCTAGGTACTCGGACAGCACAGTACACACACACACACACACACACACACACACACACACACACACACAAACGCAAACACACACACGCACAGACACACGCACGCGCGCGCGCGCGCGCGCACACACACACACACACACACACACACACACTGCAAAGCACGAAGGCGCGCTTTTTCTTTATGAAATCTGGCGACAGAGCTCCCTCTTACAATTAATCTTACAACCCTACAGTTCAAATCGCTTGGAGAACACGTTCCAATTCAGCGTGGGGTCTCCCAACATTCCACAGTCTTGAAAGATAACATTTATTTAATGGTGCGACATTTTTTTGTGTGTGTGTGTGTGGGGGGGTGGTTTTTTATATTTTGTTTTTTAACCTTCCTTTTTTAGGCTAAGTTGTCTAGCGTCCCGTTGTGAATCAACCAGAGGTAGTTGGAGGTAAATCTGTCTCGTTCAGCTGAAACGAGACGGATAGAAGGGCGGCCGGAATTAGAAACTGGTTTTGCAACAACACTGTACGGCGGCGTCCACGCCGATCACACCACTTTTACACGTCGTTGCTAGATTACCCTCCTGCCGTTGGAAATGTCGACAACTTACCGTGTTAAGCCGGGTCTTTGTGCATGTTTAGCCGGGTCTTTCTAGGTCACAAAATGTACTTTCTTAGTCACATAGTTACCTGTCCTTTATGATTTTGTAGCGCGCGCGCGCGCGTGTATGTGTGTGTGTGTGTGTGTGTGTGTGTGTGTGTGTGTGTGTGTGTGTGTGTGTGAGAGAGAGAGAGAGAGAGAGAGAGAGAGAGAGAGACAGACAGACAGACAGACAGACAGACAGACAGACAGACAGACAGAGACACAGTGTGTGTGTGTGTGTGTGTGTGTGTGTGTGTGTGTGTGTGTGTGTGTGTGTGTGTTGTGTGTGTGAGTGTGTGTGTGGGGGGGGGGGTGCATGAGGGTGTGTGTGTGTGTTTGTGTGTGTGTGTGTGTGTATCTGCCTGTCCGTCTGTGAGCGTCTGCGTTTGTGTGCTGCCTTGATATCGTTATTATATAATTGTATATTAAGGGCATGTATGAGCGTGCTTTGTGTGTGTGTGTGTGTGTGTGTGTGTGTGTGTGTGCGCGCGCGCGCACGCGCGCGTCTGTGTGTTGTAGTGATATGGTATATGATATAATTATTCATTATTTTAATATAGTATTTTAAGGGCAGGTATGAGCGTGTTTTGTGTTAGTATTACAATAGTATTATAGTGTGTGAGGCGCTTAGACCGTACTCTATGGACCTGCGCCATGGCAAATACCATTTGATTGATTGGTTGTGTGTGTGAGGTTAGCAATAAGTTGTTTTCTAAAAGACCTTCGTGCACCCGAGGTATCTTGTACAGTTTTCTGACGCGCAGTAACCGATATAAGTCACTAACTTGTAAGACCCACATTAGCCCGGTTGGGGTCAATATTTCTGACCCCACTTCCCCCAGCCTTTCATTGACTG
This sequence comes from Alviniconcha marisindica, assembly GCA_018857735.1. Classification (NCBI taxonomy): domain Eukaryota; kingdom Metazoa; phylum Mollusca; class Gastropoda; family Provannidae; genus Alviniconcha; species Alviniconcha marisindica. Next base: position 788,000 of record JABMCL010003640.1, on the reverse strand, counting down.
CAAACAGCCGGGGTGGCGTGGGGGAATTCCCACCTACGCAGATCTCCACTCGCATTCACGAAACGTTGTGTGTACCGTGTCGTGTCGTGTCGGGTCGTGTCGATGCTGATCTCCCAGTGTCCCCGGCCAGTGTGGATAACGATCTGTGGCGTGACTGCAGGGGGCGGGGGAGCGAGGGGGGAGGGACAGTCAAGGTGAACAGTGAGCCGGGGGGGTCGAGTGGTTACAGCTGCTGAAGCTGGGAGCCACTCGGCCAAGAGTTCAAACTCGATCGTCGGTCGTGTGTGTGTGTCTTCGGTCCTGGTTCTTGAGTCCTGGTTCTTGAGTCCACTTGCGACCCGCCCCCCCCCCCCTCCACCTGCTTTGTCACTTTGTCATTTCCCTTGACTCCGGCATGTCTAGTTGGTTAGTTCGTTGGTTTGGGGATTTTAACGTTCCGTCAACCGCATAGTCACCACAGGACGAATCGCACGTTCAAAATTATGCAACACCAGTTCAAA
>JABMCL010003640.1:732500-782500 GCA_018857735.1 Alviniconcha marisindica | reverse complement strand
CCGAAAAGAAGAAACTGTGATGGCCCGATTCACATTGGCCATTCTTTTATTACTCATTCCTTTTTATTGAAGGGTGAGGAACCGCCAATGTGCATCGGATGTGATAAACGTTTAACCATAGAGTATATTTACTTACTTGTTCAGATTTTATTGAAATAAGAGAGAGACACTTTACAGCTAAATCACTGCGCATGTTATTTCAAGATATTTTACCTGAGAAGATTTTTAACTTTTTGAAAGAAATCAATATTTTTGGAAAAATTTAAATTTGAGATCATTTTTAGTTATGTCTATGTTATACACCTTTTAAGCATGGTTTTAAAACTGTATATAGACTCATTTTAAGAAATACATATTATTAAAATATATGAGATGTGTATCGCCCTGATATAAAACCATACCGGTTGACTGGGCCTAAAACACCAACTTACTTACTCTTCCTTTCTCCTTGTTGGTTCTTCTTCCTTTCGCCTTGTTGGTTTCGCCTTATTGGGTTCTTCTTCCTTTCGCCTTGTTGGTTTCGCCTTATTGGGTTCTTCTTCCTTTCGCCTTGTTGGGTTCTTCTTCCTTTCGCCTTGTTGGTTTCGCCTTATTGGGTTCTGCCTTTCGCCTTATTGAGCAGTTGAAGCGTGAATCGAACACACGCTATGTTGTTTTCTCTGATTGTCTAAGTGGGCGGAGCTATCTGGCTAATAGCGAGAGGTCAGCTGCATGCATTGCACGTATTACATCATTTTCGGTGGAAGTGGTACACGGAAACGGATCTTTAGACAACATTTTAAGCATAGAGTAAGTAGATATCAACCTGACTGTTCGTTTGAGAGAAAAAAAACTTGCATGTAAGTTTTGCATGTATGTCATGAAACCGCCGTTCCTGGTTGCAGACTGTGTCCTGGCCCCTGCCATCAGTATCAGGGTCAGCGCCAGAGCCAGAACAGCAGAAGACAAGCATCGCGGGTTACATCGTAGAGGGCGCCACAGGTCACACAAGCGTCGACAGCGAGCGAGGCAGCGTCCGCAGCGTCCACAACACGGAGCCAGACCTTCAGGAGGCGGAGCAGGGTCCTCGGAAGGTGAAGACGGCGGTCGGCCTGAGTCACCCCGTGGCGTGGACAGCGGTCAGCTGGACAGAAGTCCAGGGTCACCCGGACGTCCACCGCAGACGCGGAGCCACACCCTGCGAACTTCACGCCCGCCACAACACCGACAAGCACAAAGCCTGTCACACGCGCTCAACAAACAGCGTGACCGACACCTGCAAGGCGACGGCAAGTCGATACCTGACAAAGAGTCAAGGGCACGAACAACAGCCGTTGACTCTGACGTAAAAACCCACAAATCTTCAAAGAAGAGGAAGACACCCGAAAGAGGAACCACGGCAGCAAACACCGACAGAAATTCAGAAACCTTGAAGCCGTCCTCGTTTCAGACAAAGTCAGAGCCACGGAAAAAATCCGCAAGAAAAGGTCAGAAAAAGAAACCTGGCAAAAAATCCGCCAAAAGAAAATCCTCATCTCGGATTGCGTCCCCGCTTACGCGCACAAACTTCACTCAAAAACCGATCCACCGAAGCAACGTGTCGTCCTCAGACACACGGGAACAGGGTCAGAAGGCCAGGGGTCGATCTCTGAAAAAGACTGTGTCCAAAGACAACCCATCGCTGATCCCGCTGTCCGTGCAGGGCATCGACTCTCGGCGGGACAAGACGAGTGTGTCAAACGACAGAGGTGAGTCGGGAAAGGACGCGAGCAGAAGAACAGATAGAAGACGCGGCCAGACTGGAGCAAGGCGGAACAGAAAAGGGGAAGGTGATTCAGGTGGTGAAGAAAAAGCAGGACGTCATAGACAATCACAAAGTGGCGGAGGACATCACAAAGATGATGCAAAGGGTGACAAAAACAGAAAATCACAAACTGGCGGAGGACATCACAAAGATGATGCAAAAGGTGACAAAACAGAAAATCAGAAACTGCGGAGGACATCACAAAGATGATGCAAAGGGTGACAGAAACAGAAAATCAGAAACTGGCGGAGGACATCACAAAGATGATGCAAAGGGTGACAAAAACAGAAAATCACAAACTGGCGGAGGACATCACAAAGATGATGCAAAGGGTGACAAAAACAGAAAATCACAAACTGGCGAAGGACATCACAAAGATGATGCAAAGGGTGAGAAAAACAGAAAATCACAAACTGGCGGAGGACATCACAAAGTGATGCAAAGGGTGAGAAAAACAGAAAATCACAAACTGGCGGAGGACATCACAAAGTCGATGCAAAGGGTGACAAAAACAGAAAATCACAAACTGGCGGAGGACATCACAAAGATGATGCAAAGGGTGACAAAAACAGAAAATCAGAAACTGGCGGAGGACATCACAAAGATGATGCAAAGGGTGAGAAAAACAGAAAATCACAAACTGGCGGAGGACATCACAAAGTCGATGCAAAGGGTGACAAAAACAGAAAATCACAAACTGGCGGAGGACATCACAAAGTCGATGCAAAGGGTGACAAAAACAGAAAATCACAAACTGGCGGAGGACATCACAAAGACGATGCAAAGGGTGACAAAAACAGAAAATCACAAACTGGCGGAGTACATCACAAAGACGATGCAAAGGGTGACAAAAACAGAAAATCACAAGCTAGCGAAGGACGTCACAAAGGTGATGCAAAAGTTGACAGAAACAGAAAATCACAAACTAGCGGCAGATGGCGTGACAGAAGTCGCCAAGGGGGTGAAGGACGCCAGAATCGCCGGGGAGGGACCCATGAGGGTGCCAGACGTCACAAAGGGAAGCCACAAACCACAAACCGAAATGAGGATAAAACGCGTGACATAGTCTCAGGACGGCAAAGTGTCACCGACAGGCAGGCGGGAATGAGACGTGACTGGGGACGCCGAATTGGCGCGGAACGTTATTACGGCGCAAGACGTCGATATGGTGCAGGACGTTACGCCTTTGACGTGCCCAGCCGTCCAGCTGCTGCCGACAGACTGGTGAGTCCATTAAACTGTTGGTGGACTTTTTTCTCTCCTTCCGTAGACCGTGAGACATGACTGCCGAAATGTGTCTGTTCTGTATTTGGTGCTCCTTTTTGGCATCCTGCACTTCATTCGTTTTCGTTTGTTTGTTTGATAGCTGCGGTTTTCCAATACGATTATTAGCGTTTTGTTGTTCTCAAACAAACAAAACACAAGCAAACCTAAAACGCTGAATGCAAAGGGGTGTCACTGTAGTTTTTATTCACTCAAGAAAATCGCAATAATATAACTCATTCTTCAAAGACAGGTCGGTCTCATATAACCGTAATAGCTGACTGGGCGTAAAATACCAAGTTACTTACTTACTGCAAGTATGTGAAGTTGATAACGTAAAGCAGTTTTAATTATTTTGGAAACATTCTGGGTAAAAAAAAAAATAAAAAATAAACGTGTTTTCGGTATTACCGAGCTAGGCCCCCTGACGTTGAATGACGCTCTGTCTCACGTGACAGGAGCAGCGCCTGTTTCCCAGTGTGACGTCATCCACGCGGACCTTGCTGAGGTCCATGCAGCGCGTGCTGTCCACTCTGAGTAGCGGCGTGCAGGCGGTCAAGGACGACAACGGCTTTGTCTTCAACGGCACGCGCTACGTCATCATGCTGGGCGTGCGACAGCAGCTGAAGGACATCGCCAAGGCTAACGACATGGTGTATGGTGAGCTTGTTGTGTCACTTCTCTAAAAGCCAGTCACGTGATCAGGTGTATGTTGAGCTAGCTGTGTCACATCGGTAAAGCCAGTGACCTGGTCAGGTGTATGGTGAGTTGTTGTATCATTCTCTGAAAGCCAATCACAATGGTCAGGTGTATGGTGAGCTTGTTGTGTCACTTCTCTAAAAGCCAATCACATGGTCAGGTATATGGTGTGCTTGTTGTGTCACTTTTCTAAAAAGCCAGTGACGTGGTCAGGTGTATGGTGAGCTTGTTGTGTCATTTCTCTAAAAGCCAATGACATGGTCAGGTGTATGGTGAGCTAGCTGTGTCACATCACCAAAGCCAATGACGTGGTCATATGTATGGTGAGCTTGTTGTGTCACTTCTTTGAAAGCCAATGCATGGTCAGGTGTATGGTGAGCTTGTTGTGTCAAATTGTTAAAGCCACCAGTATGGTGTATGGCCGGTGAGCTTGTTGTGTCACATGTGTGTGTGTGTGTGTGTGTGTGTGTGTGTGTGTTAAGATATATTGGTCAAAGCATACTTACATGTTTACTAAGCCGTTAAAAAGCTTAGCTTTTTTAAATTTATATCATTGAACCATTTTTGAATGCAGGTTTAACTGTCAAAGCAAAATGGTCGATGGAAGCAGCAGTGTGTGCTGCTGTTGTAAAACAGCAACCCTGTCAATGCATCAGCTCTGGCATAATAATTTATACGTCTGTGTCAGTACTGGCACTGGCTGGTCAGTCAGCTGTATGGTTACCCACAGTAAGATTAAAGTTCTTCGGTCTTTACCTCTTCTTTTTTGCCTTGGTAGTGGCAAGTATTATCACTGTTACTGTATGTCATTATTGGCAGGGTGCACACATGTGTTGTTATTGATGAACTTGGAAAATGTATTTGTACTGTGCTTTTGTAACTTACAGAGACAGTTCTGAGAGCATCACTACTCACCAAAGACATTTACCTGAGGGCTCACCAGAGCCGACTCACCGGGCCAACAACTCGCTCACTGGCCAGACCAGAGATGAACTTGCCCAGTCTCTATGAAGTTGTACAGGCAGCTTATGAAGAGGAACGACTGGCGAAACAAACCCTCCGTTCTGTGCAAGACCTTAAAAGGTAACATATAAGATGGAGAGTTGGAGGTTGTCCAGAACATGTCCATAAAGCATGATATTCCGAAGTATCTAAACAATGAAAATGCAGGAATGAAAGAAAGCAGTGAAACCAGCTCTGTCCATAAAGCATATGTTAATTAAATTTGGAAAGCAAGAAAGAAAAAAGAAAAGAAAAAAACACCCCAAAAAGACAGACAGACAGGGAAGGGGGAAAGCAGGAAGGAAGGATGGAAGAAAAGAAACAAAAAGTTAAACCAAGAAATGAAAGCCTGTTTGGTTTATACTAACAAAGTTGGAGATGCAAATAACACGTCTCAAATTTAGGCATCAGTGTAACCGTGTGATAAAAGTCTCCAGTGGGCGAGGGTGAAACATTGACTTGTGGCAGCTGGTGTCTGTAGCTAATAAAAGTGACATAATAATTAGTCTACAAACAAAAACAAAAAACCAACAAGAACACACAAAAAAGAGGGGGGGAGAGACAGACAGACAGACAGACAAAGAAAAGTCTCTAGTGGGTGAAAATGAGATTCCTGAATGTGACAGTGGCTTGTAGCAGCTGGTGTCTGGACCTAATGACTTGATCTGACATCATCCCATTGGTGCGTTTGTTTGTTTTTTGAGAGAGATTCTTGGACATGACAATGGCTTAATTATAGCAGCTGGTATCTGTACCCGAGGATTTTACCTGACTTCATTCTGTTGATGTTTTTGTTTCTTTGTTGTTGGGTTTTTTTCTACATTTTTTCTTTTCTTTTCTTTTTTCTCTCTACGTTTGACAGACAGCGTGATCAGGTGAATGCCAGACTGCAACAGGTGAGGGAGAGGTTTCAGGACAGCTTCGCGCGGAATGACCTCAAAACATTGGTCTATTACATCAACTCGACATCACAGAGACTTAGCTCAGAGCTGACCTACTCCACTCATGCTGCCTATGTCAAGCGGAACCTTGTACGTATACACACAGCTGGGCAAGGGTTAGGGGGAAGGGAGCATGGTTTAATATCCAAACTCAACTGGCTATTTTGTGACCAGTGGAGGAGAAAAATCCACCAGCTAATTATTATGCCACACTGAACAAAGTCATAAGACATGATTGACAAAATTTGTTTGTGCTGTGCTTTTTTCATAGTCCTTATTCAACCCAAATTTTACAACAAGGAAAGTGTCTTGAAGTGCAGTAAACATCAAAGCATAAGATATCTCAGAGCTGATCTCCTTCACTCATGCCACAGATGTCAAATGACACACACTGCATAGGCATTGGGGGGGGGGGGGGGTAGTGGTGGTGAGGCTGGTGGGGGTGGGGGGGGGGGGCAGTGGAGATGCACAAAAGCTTTTGACAGTGAATAAGGTATTTGGAAAATCTTTATTTCTGACCATATTCAAAAATATTTGATAGAGAAACTTTTGGCTTAAAACTGCGCATTACTGGCATACAGTGTAAAATGTAAATGCACCTTTTTTCTTTGTTTTTGTTGTGTGTGTCTATTATAAGACTTGCACAAAGCACTTTTTGTTGTTTTTCTTTTTGTGGGTTCCTTCCCCACAAGCAATGATGAATGATGGTCCACTGACAGCCGTACCTGATCACAGTCTGTTTGCCATTCATGATTATGTAGTGTTGTGCCCAGTGGTATATTTACTGCAGAGTAGACCATCACAAAAATGCACCAGGACAACATCAGCTCTCTCATGGTCAAATATAAATGCGAAGTCCAGCATCTCATCACTCTGAAATGATGCAGCTTTGCTCAGTTTGGACCCTAGTTATTATTGGAGAGAGAGAGAGAAAAAGAATAATTTTTGTGTGTATTCTTTTGCAGGCAATTTTGTATGGCAGCCATGAGAAACTGAATGTGGCCAGGGACTTGCTGTACAAAGCCAGCAACAGTCTGGCTGCTGGTACTGATGACTACAGGGTGAGAGTGGCCTCCTGTGTCCTGTTCTGTCTTGTCCTAAGTGTCTTGTGTAGGTTGTCTTGTCTTTTGCCTTCTCCTGGGCTTCTGGCTTCTTCCGTCTTGTTTTGTCCTAAGTGTCTTATGTAGGTTCTTCTGTCTTGTTTTGTCCAAAGTGTCTTATGTAGGTTGTCTTGTCTTGCCTTCTCCTGATTGGCCCTGGGCTCCTGTGTCTTGTTCTGTCATGTCTTGTCCTAAGTGTCTTATGTAGGTTGTCTTGTCTTGCCTTATCCCTGCTAAGCCTGGGTTTCCATGTCTTGTTCTGTCTTGTCTTGTCTTAAGTGTCTTGTGTAGGTTGTCTTGTCTTGCCTTATCCTGGCTGACCCTGGGCTTCGGTCTTGTTCTGTCTTGTCTTGTCCTAAGTGTCTTATGTAGGTTGTCTTGTCTTGCCTTCTCCTGTGTCTTGTTCTGTCTTGTCTTGTCCTAAGTGTCTTATGTAGGTTGTCTTGTCTTGCCTTATCCTGGGCTTCTGTCTTGTTTTGTCCTAAGTGTCTTATGTAGGTTGTCTTGTCTTGCCTTCTCCTGTATCTTGTTCTGTCTTGTCTTGTCCTAAGTGTCTTGTTTAGGTTGTCTTGTCTGGCCTTCTGGCTGAGCCTGAGCTTCTGTGTCTTCTTCTGTCTTGTTTTGTCCAAAGTGTCTTATGTAGGTTGTCTTGTCTTGCCTTCTCCTGATTGACCCTGGGCTCCTGTGTCTTGTTCTGTCTTGTCTTGTCCTAAGTGTCTTATGTAGGTTGTCTTGTCTGGCCTTCTGGCTGAGCCTGAGCTTCTGTGTCTTCTTCTGTCTTGTTTTGTCCAGAGTGTCTTATGTAGGTTGTCTTGTCTTGCCTTCTCCTGTGTCTTGTTCTGTCTTGTCTTGTCCTAAGTGTCTTATGTAGGTTGTCTTGTCTTGCCTTCTCCTGTTTTTCCTAGTGTCTGTCTTGTCTTGCCTTCTCCTGTAGTCTTGTTCTGTCTTGTCTTGTCCTAAGTGTCTTGTTTAGGTTGTCTTGTCTGGCCTTCTGTCTTGTCCTAAGTGTCTTATGTAGGTTGTCTTGTCTTGCCTTCTCCTGTGTCTTGTTCTGTCTTGTCTTGTCCTAAGTGTCTTGTTTAGGTTGTCTTGTCTGGCCTTCTGTCTTGTCCTAAGTGTCTATGTAGGTTGTCTTGTTTGCCTTCTCCTGGCTTGTCTGTCTTGCTTCCTAGTGTCTTGTTCTGTCTTGTCTTGTCCTAAGTGTCTTATGTAGGTTGTCTTGTCTTGCCTTCTCCTGTGTCTTGTTCTGTCTTGTCTTGTCCTAAGTGTCTTGTTTAGGTTGTCTTGTCTGGCCTTCTGTCTTGTCCTAGTGTCTTATGTGGTTGTCTTGTCTTGCCTTCTCCTGTGTCTTGTTCTGTCTGTCTTGTCCTAAGTGTCTTGTTTAGGTTGTCTTGTCTGGCCTTCTGTCTTGTCCTAAGTGTCATATGTAGGTTGTCTTGTCTTGCCTTCTCCTGGCTGAGCCTGGGCTTCCATGTCTTGTTCTGTCTTGTCTTGTCCTAAATGTTTTGTGTAGGTTGTCTTGTCTTGCCTTTTTGAGGTTTAGTGTTGTCTTATTCTATCTACTTTAGTGTTGTCTTATTCTGTCCTGTGGACGCTTAGCTCTTTAGCTCTTTCCCTTCTGTTTACACCTGTCTCATATCATGTTTGGTGTTTAAACTTCATTTATTCCATGTGTGTACCAGTGTGTAAGAGCTTAGAAAATGTGTACATGTATTATTAGATCTAGAATTGTCTCTTCTTTAGTTGAGGGCTGGATGAAAAAAAGCATGTATTACCCTCATAAATAAAGGAATTATATCTTACCTTACATTTGCCAAGGGCTATTATGGAAGAAAGAACTGGACAGTCAAGTTCAAAGTGCTGTATTTTGTTAATGGTCAGATCTGTATGCTAGTTTGCCTTGTTCTGCATGCCTTTTACAGGACACTCCTACTCTTAAACATTTCCTGTTGGATGAGCAGTTTTGTTGTTGTTTTTGTTTGTTCTGTTTTGGTGAAGGCTCATCTTGTTTTTAGTATCTTTTACAGGATGAGTGTACATAAGTAGCTTTGTTTTGTCTTCATTGTCATCTGCTTCATAAGTCTTGTTTTTGCCGTGTCCTGAACATCTTCTGCAAGATGAGTCTGTCAAGTCTGTTTTGTTTTGAGTGTCTTCTACTTCATAAGTCTTGTTTTTGCCATGTCCTGAACATCTTCTGCAGGATGAGTCTGTCAAGTCTGTTTTGTTTCGAGTGTCTTCTACTTCATAAGTCTTGTTTTTGCCATGTCCTGAACATCTTCTGCAGGATGAGTCTGTCAATTCTGTTTTGTTTCGAGTGTCTTCTACTTCATAAGTCTTGTTTTTGCCATGTCCTGAACATCTTCTGCAAGATGAGTCTGTCAGTCTGTTTTGTTTCGAGTGTCTTCTACTTCATAAGTCTTGTTTTTGCCATGTCCTGAACATCTTCTGCAAGATGAGTCTGTCAAGTCTGTTTTGTTTCGAGTGTCTTCTACTTCATAAGTCTTGTTTTTGCCATGTCCTGAACATCTTCTGCAAGATGAGTCTGTCAAGTCTGTTTTGTTTCGAGTGTCTTCTACTTCATAAGTCTTGTTTTTGCCGTGTCCTGAACATCTTCTGCAGGATGGGTCTAGCCTTGTCTTCTCCTAAGTGGATTGACGCAGCAGGGAGGGATTATTGGTCAAATGAGCAGGCACCTTTTCTGTCCCTTATGTCTGGGCAATGAACTGTTCTTTCTCAACTTCTGTACTTTCTGTACTGCATGACTGTTGAAGTGAGTGATTTCAAAGATGCCTGTATAATTTCTCGTACGTTTTTGTCATTGCAAGCAATTATTTCATATTATGTTTTTCTCAGGGCAATTACAGAGTGATTCAGGACTGGAGACGTCACAGAAATGATGATGATGGTGTTGGAGCACCTGTATCCATTCGCCGCCAGCGTAGGTCTGTATCCCGCCACCACCATGATCAGCCAATGAGAGAGCTGACTGCCGAAGAGCGCGCCCGCCTTCAGCCAATCATTGACCGCCTGAAACGTCATGCCACTGAACAAAAAAGATTGGCCATGGAAGTTGAAAGGTAAGGTCAAGACGAAAGGTTTTGAAAGTGCAGTAGATCCATGTATCCTGTATAATACTTACACTCTGAGAAATCAGTAGTAATAGTGCAGCTGAGAGGCCTATATTCTTTTGAATGCATCTTCTTTATTGTGGTAGATATAAATAATTATTTGGTTTAAAGGACAAGTCCAAGGTTAGGGGTGATTTTTGACACGATTTCCGTTAAAGCTCGCTGAGAACAATGATGTAGGTGAAACTGTGATCTGAGGGTCATAAATGAATGAAAAAAGGCATTTTCTGTCATACCGAAAGCGTCGCCATGATGCCCAAATCACGTGACCATATGCCTACTACGTCACTCTGGGGAGTTGCTGCAAAATGGCCAACTCGAGCTCCGAAGACGAAACTGACACTTTGCCCAAGAGACCCACAAGGATACAGCCGTATCAGTTTGAGCCTGTCAGGCAGGATTTTGAAAGAGTACCGGAGCATTGTGTCAGCTGCGATGCAAACCCCATTGTATTCCATGGGGTTTGCAAATCGCACTCACTGAAGTGCTCGCTTCACAAATGGGCGTGATGTGGCGCAGCAAGAAAGTCAGCTCGTTTGAATTGTATAAATTTAATCCACTTTCGCCTCACTGTGGGTCGATTGCGCAGGAGCTCGTGCATTGTTATACCTGGGGTCGTCTGCGAATTGTTACAGTTCGCGGCAACACAGTAGGCCGGCATAGTTAACTTTTTTGTCGACCACACGCATACACAGTTTACTGAAGAATCTAAGATGGCAACCGCACTGACTCCCCAGACTGACGTCACTTCCGGGAAAGTCATGTGACTGATGGAGAACCCGAGACTGTAGTCTCGGCCATCCTACAGAAAATAAAATTGATTAAAAACCCAATTAAACTCCTTATTTTTTATTTTTTTCATTAAATCTGAAACTAGTGACTCATTTGTCAATCATTTTGATGGTCATTTTGCATACTTAAAAACCTTGGACTTTTGCTTTAAGTACAGGCATATGAAGCAGCTCAGTGCTTAGTTCACATCATTAATTAATCCTTCTGCCATTATTACCATGTGTTCATTTGCATTCAACAAGAAAACTACAGTTTACCTGCAGGCGGCATTCCAACTAAGCGTAGGATGAAAACTTTCATTTCTCATTATATACAGCTCATTCATTTCATGGTTGTATTTATTGTGCTTGTGTGATTTCTTTCACAGCTGCAAACTTCGGATCAAGATAATGTGTAAGCAATCAAAGGAGCCAATGTGTGCTCAATCAACCCCATCCCTTGCAACTTTTCAAGTATTTCCTTTGATGCATTTTCAACTGTGACACAGGGTCCTGCGTCCTGCCATCGAACGAGGTCGGTTGATCACACAACGTGATGATGTTGTGGCCTCTGCCCGTCTCTCAGCTCTCGCTAGTCGCCTTGACAGGGATGGCAAGGTAAGTGCCCATTTACCTGGCCCTTTTCACCTGAAGGTTTCATGCTGAAGAATAATGAAATTCACCAATTTAGTGGAGTTTATGTATTTTGTATTTACTCACATATCTAATGAAAATTATCATAGTTGTGGTTTTTGTTGTTGTGTTCTTGCGACATCTTTCAGGTGTTATAATTAATTCCCTTTTTTTCTCTCTTTTTTTTGCTGATTCTACACAAGTGCTCTCGGCCTCTTCTCTCTGCTTTATCTCGATTGCTCAGAGGGATGAGTGTGGGATGGAGCTTAATTTGTACATCTACACTTTCTCGATTGATCAGAGGGGTGGGTGGGTGAAGGAGCTTAATTTGTACATCTACACTTTCTCGATTGATCAGAGGGTGGGTGGGTGAAGGAGCTTAATTTGTACATCTACACTTTCTCGATTGATCAGAGGGTGGGTGGGTGTAGAAAGGAGCTTAATTTGTACATCTACACTTTCTCGATTGATCAGAGGCTGGGTGGGTGATGGAGCTTAATTTGTACATCTACACTTTCTCGATTGATCAGAGGGGTGGGTGGGTGAAGGAGCTTAATTTGTACATCTACGCTTTCTCAATTGATCAGAGGGTGGGTGTAGAAAGGAGCTTAATTTGTACATCTACACTTTCTCGATTGACCAGAGGGGTGGGTGGGTGAAGGAGCTTAATCTCTACATCTGCACTTTCTCGATTGATCACCACTAGATTAAACATAATCAAGCAAATAGCATAAGTGAAAATCTGACGTGGAGTGAACAGCCAATGTCATGTTCTTCTGTGCAGAAACTCTACTCTCTGCTCGATTCCATCCGGGTACTGATCGGAGGTGAACAAGAACTGCGATGGGTCTCAGCTCTCGCTGCATGTCGGGATGATGAGGACGACATGGAGGGGAGTGGCTGCATATCCGAGGGGAGTGGTGGGCTTGTGCTGGAGGGTGGGGAAGAGGAGGGGGGGTCTGGGCAGCTCCCAGGCATCACCACCGACGACGAGGACTTTGTGTTTGTGGACGAGAAGGAACAGCCCAGGAGACGGGGACCTACGCCCCTGGCAAAGTTTGGTAAGCAGAATCCGGCATGATAATGTCTTGCCTGCTGCTGTTTCTCTATACTTGTAGAACTGTTTTTAATCATTATTGTCTCATGCCCTGCATTACAAAAGATTTATGCTGGCTGAGCATCGCCCTAACTGTCAACCCCCACATTCATTACATGAAACAACTCAACACAGATATTGCCACTGTAGGCCACTAGTTGTGACATTTGTTTATTATGCATTTGGCACGCTAAGCTGTGAAACCTAATTAGAGAAAGTATCACCTTTTGTACCAAATATTCCAGAGACTGAAAATGTTCTCCATCCTCCAACGTGGCCGCCTATATATAGCTGGCTTGCTAAGGCAATCAAGTGGTTAGCAATTTCCTCTGCGCTTGTGTCACACCCCATGTTGTTGACTCCCGGCAACGGGATCAGGATGTCCAGCCTGTATCTCTGTATAACAGGGAGATCGCGATGGACAAAATCGCCGATCCTCTTACCACCTTTCCCAAACCTTCGCACTCGAGCTGTCTCCCTCAACTTGAAGGAGTGGCAGCAGTGCCAGCTTGTATGTCAACTTGCAAGCACTTACAGACAGAATGACCACAAATGATCGCAGAAATAACCATACTGGCAGTACTACAATACTGAGGAATGATATTTGAAAGGAACAAGAAACAGCTCACCTTCAAAGAAGATCATGAGATCGAATCTCAAAGTACAAGAAACCAGGACAAATTCTCGACAGACTTAGCTGACCAGTGGTTCCAGCCAAAGTGACGCCAGCACGTGACCAGCAGAGTTTGTGCCACTGGCTAATTCTTAGTCCCCCACGCAGCACCCCTGCTGGGACACTATGACTCTGCTCCTACTCTCCTTCATAAAAGTTGCCATGGGAACCATGGCTTTCTTTAAGGGCCTGTCCATTTTAATTTTGGTTTGTATTTTTGGGAATGTGAACTGAGAGAGGGGTATGTGGCAGAGAAGGAGTGTAAGCTGGAGGGGGGTGGGGGGGGGGGGCTGGAGAGAGTGGAGTGTGGGGCTGGGGGGGGGGCTGGATTTGGGGAGAGGGTTATAATGGTTTACAGCCTGTATTTTCATATGATATCAGTTTGCAAATTGGAGTGATGCAATGTTTACCTATTCAAGGAATTTCATGGTTTGTGGCTATATGATTTAGGTCACAGCTTCAGAGCCAGAGCATTGTAATGACTGTGTCAGAGCTGTGGGAGGAATGATACATTTAGCAATACTGTTACTGTTGTGTCCGCACCAGGCCATCAGCTGTCCGTGTATGTGGATGGAGTGAAGCTGAGAAGTAATGACATACTACAACGAGGTGACCAGCTGTATGAAACCACAGAGGGTGAGTATTCATTCAGCAACCACATCTTCAGTGAGCTGACAAGCTCAGAAACTACAGAGGATGAGTAAGTGCTATTCACTTAGATCTTACAGTAAGGTGTCAAGTTCTGTAAAACCACAGAGATTTAGTAGCTACAGTAACAAGATCTTACACAGTGGAATGAGCTGAAGTCAAGGGAAATGACTGAACGGATAAGCTGGCAGGCAAAGCAACTTTCACGACGTACTTAAATGCATCTCCGAAGGTCTGAAGTGTTCTGGAGCTTCAGACACTACCGGCAGCTACAAAGCCAAAACATCATGACGCCACTGATCGCTTGAAGGAGACAGGCATGACAGATTCTGAAGCACCTGAAGATCTTGTTGAAAGGAGGAGAAAGGGCCATCATCAATCAGACCAACATTGTACCTGTTTTAAGGGCTACTGACACAGGAGAAACTTCTGAGAGATGGGACTGACTGCATGTGGGCTTGCCTGAGCATGTAGATGCCACCTTGAATTGACGCGGCCTGAACTGACATCGTACAGAGAGGGGATACCACAGAAGATGAATGTTTAGTAATGATGTGTGACATCGAGGTGACCAGCTCTGTAAACCACAGACAGTGCATGAGTGTTGAGGTCTGATTTGAAGTCTTGAAGTGCAGTACCGCAGGAGGTGAGATGTGGCTTCCAATACTTCCAGTCCACCTGAGTAAAATTAATGGGTGGGGGCTTTAGGCATTATAAGCTTGTTGACAGAGGATGGGGTATTTTCACGGTAATGTTGGCAAACTGGCTCTGACATTCTGACACTTAAATAGTAGATGTGTTAGTGACATTATTCAACAAAATTGCAGAGGTAATACCTTCAAATGAATGGGTTTAACTACATAAAAAAGAAAACAAAACTTGACGGAGAAGTGATGAGGTAAAAAACAAAAGAACCCAAAAAAGACAGCCAGCAAGCAAAAACACACACATTCCCAGCAAGTGAGAGCAAAATAGCCTGTGACAAATGCAGCATTAACCTGCATGTTTTGAGACCAGATTCATGACTGCATGACTGAAGTTTTCACAATCATTTTTAGCTATTTATAAAACACCTGTCAGCCTTCCTAGTTTCCTGCCTCCCTTGGTCTTTGTACTTTATGCCTGTTCCCCATTTGCAGCGTTAACCCGACGCTGGTCTGATGTGAAGAGGAATTATGACGCGGTTGGGCAGGTTCATCGCGAATGGAAGCAGACCAAGCAAATCATGCAGAACGTGACCAGGTTCGCTGATGATGTCAGTAAGCTGGTGGGCTCCATCAGTGAGAAGATTGACAGGTAAAAGACTTGAGGACCGACCCCTCCCAACCTTCATTTTTGTCATTGCTGTTCTTTTAAGGGGATGTCATGCTCGAGTCTAAGTTGGAATACCTGCAATTCATCAGTCAGGTAAACAGCAGGGCCATTGAAGGGATAGGAAAAGTGAGTCATGATTGAAATAATCCCACCCCTCCCCACCCTCTAAAATAAAGAAAAAGAAGAAGATTCTAAAAATTAAAAAAAAGAGACAAACACAATGCACTTGAAAGAGTATGGGACTGGGAGGGAAAGCAACATAATTATAACATCAACTGAAACAGCTATATGCACAGTCATTGAGTCACTTTGTTTATTGGCTTGTTAGCCTGCCTGCTGCATGAACATTTCCTTGTGGTTTGGGTGTGATAATAAACTGTGTAATAAACTGTGTGATTGGTGGATTCATGCGAGCCACTCTTGCATGGGTAAGGCTTTCTCACATATAATAATTCCTGTAGCTGAGTTGTTGAGAACATTCAAGTCTTTGAAGTCTGTATAGGACATTTCTAAAACCAATCACCAAAGGGAAGAACCAGCTACGTCGTGAAGATTGTCTCCTTTGATTTCTTTGACAAAAACAAACATGAGCTTTGCTTCCCTGCAGGTCTCACGACAGCATTAAATCCCGAATGGCGAAAGCTGTGGCAATAGCTGAACGGAAGCTGGCTGAGGCCCAGGCCCAGAAAGCAGGAGGCGACAGTGCAGGACGGGATACGGAAGTACCAGCCAGTGATGACACCGCCATGCTGGAAGCTGTGGACAAAGGTGAGCCTGGCCTCCGGTCAGCAAACAGCAGTCTGCAGAAAGTACCTCTGGTAGTTTGCACAATGCTGACCCAGGCTGAGGGTCAGTAAATAACAGTCTGCAGAAAGTACCTCTGGTATTTTGCACAACGCTGACTCAGGCTAGCGAATAACAGTGTGCTGAAAGTACCTCCGGTAATTTGCACAGTGCTGACTTAGGCTGATGGCTGGTAAATAACAGCCTGCAGAAAATACCTCCGGTAGTTTGCACAATGCTGACTTAGGCTGATGGTTGGTAAATAACAGTCTGCAGAAAATACCTCCGGTAGTTTGCACAGTGCTGACTTAGGCTGATGGTTGGTAAATAACAGTCTGCAGAAAATACCTCCGGTAGTTTGCACAGTGCTGACTTAGGCTGATGGTTGGTAAATAACAGTCTGCAGAAAATACCTCCGGTAGTTTGCACAATGCTGACTTAGGCTAGATGGTTGGTAAATGAAAAGGAAGCAAGGATAGAAATTGTGAGTATGCATTATCTGTGGATAATCCGTACGTGAATTGTTCTTCATTCACCACGCAGTGCAAAAAATTGGGAAGGAGAGAGATGTGGTGCGTTCCCTGAGAGCAGTGACACCCCAGAGCTGTGGCCGAGCCAGTCTGCAGATCATGCGGCTTCATTCCAACATCTCTCACCTCAGGCAGCAGGTCAACACAGCCAAGGCCCTGCTGCAGTCCATGCAGGTAAAAACAAACATCAAAAGCAGCAGAGAATGAACTGTGTCACATTTTAATTACGCAGGTGTTACGCATTTATTTGTGAAAAACTAAATTCAAAATTTTGATGTCGCTATTTTCCAAGCCACAAAAAAATAGAAAAACAGGCAGGTGTTTTTCTTAAAAGCAGAGAATCTGTTTGTCCTTTTGTTGCTTGGAAAAAGGCTGCTTCATCCAGAATTTTTATGTTACTTGACATGAAAACAACATAGCTCAACCAAAAACAGATTAGTGGCTTAGCTGTCCGTCTCATCTTTGATCATTTTTCACTGTTTAACTGTTGTTTAAGTGTCATTTTGTAGCTTGATAAAGGGGATTACCCCAAAATTTCGCATGTTGTGTTTTGACTTAATAAATAGTGTTCTTTTGAATTTTTTATGTGTCTGGATTTTGTATGCTGCTCTTGTTACAAAATTCATAAAAGCATTCAGTTCAACCTTTGTATGTGCTTCATTCTGATTGCACCTTTGTTTTTTAGGCTTTTTGATCAAGTGCTTATTTTCTTCTAAAATGACTATATCTATATTAAATCACATTTGTCAGTTTATGTCAGTTATCCATTCAAGACTGCCCATGTAATGCAGTAGATGCTGGACTGATTTGAGCTGTCTAAGCAGGACTGATTCATTGATGGACACTTACCTAATTGAGAAAGGAGTTGGTTTGGGGTCCTTGATAAAAGCAAATTAGTGATGCTTCTGATGAGTTTTTGTGATGTTTTAAGGCCATGTATGTTGAGTATTATTTTCTATGAAAAGACATTTTCTGAGACAGCGTGTCTGTATGAGTTATGATATAAATTATTACTGTCATTTATCAGAGCTCAGGAACTGTGTGAACAGGGAGGTGGGCCTGGGCTCTCATTCCCTATCCCACTCTTCCTCCAATCCCTAATAAGCTGTGTGGTTTCTGTGGATGTAAAGCGCCATGAATGAAGAAGAAGGAAGAAGTTGCTGTCATTCATCAGAGTTTGTGTGAACAGGGAGGTAGGCCTGGGCTCTCATTCTTTATCCCATTCTTCCCCCATCCCTAATAAGCTATGCAGTTTCTGTTGATGCAAAGCACCACGAAAGAAGAAGAAGAAAGAAGAAGTTACACCAGGGAATAGTGCTGTCCAAAAGTTATCTATTATTATTGTCAGTCGTGCATGCTGATGGCCGTGGCCTCTTTTTCTGTGCTTCCAGCTTTCCATCTCCAAGTCAGGAAGTGGTTACCTGTCCATACCTGTGTCTCAGAAAGCCCCCACTCCTTCATCTCCCCACCTACCGTCTCTGCCCCCCAGTCTGTCTCTGGTGACCACTGTGGAGGTGTGCATCAAAACACAGGACACTGACGGCCCCGTTCTGCTCGTCAAGGGAAACAACTCGGTACGTATCTGTCATCTCAGAATTAGTTGTGTTGGTTTCATTGTGTCAGTGTTAGTCTTAATGTGTGTGTGTGTGTGTGTGTGTGTGTGTGTTGTATGTGTGTGTGTGTGTGTGCGCACGCATAAATGTGTGTGTTGGGGGAGGGGGGGGGGACAGGGGGGGGGGTATATTTCACTGGGTATTAAAAGCAAATTGCCTTTCCGTTGAGGATGTCCTCAGATGTCAGGGACAATCCATTCCATTCAGTTCTTTCACATGATGATTGCTGCTGAAAGACTGGCATGATTTCTTTCTGTTCAGGCAACCTTTAGCTTGTCCATTGACAGCCGACAAGTGAGTGTCACTGTGTACGATGCCGAGGGTAACAGTCTGGATACCGTCACCTCTGATGTCACCATGGAGGAAAACATGTGGTACACTGTCAAGGTCACACGGTAAGTACAAATCGGAGAACAGACCAGCATAGTTTGATCCAGCATTACCAACTCAGCCCTTGATCTTGCCAGTTTTCTGATCAGGGAAATTCACAGACAATGCCTTTGCAGACCGTATAGATACACTGTCCTAGCGTTACCACAAACCTGGCCCTTGAGCGAGTTGTATCAAGCCAGTAACAATCGATTATCAGAAAACAGTGAATTGTCACTGGCTTGGAAATGGCTCATTCTTCTGTACTGACACAACACTTTCAGTACAGATGTAGAAAGGTAGTGCACTTCTGGTGGGGTACTAAAACCTGGATGAGAACAAGGGGGTCTGAATAATAACAATAATATAGCCAAGGTATATAATGATATTCTGCTGAGTCACATCATGAAACAAGAATGCTTTCTTGCGAAGCTGAACTTTAAAAAAGTGTACGAGAGAGGACTTGAATACTCATAGTAGCAGGATAGTAGCATTAGGTCCATTTGGACGTAACTGCCAGCCCTTACCATACTGCAAGTAGCAGTAACTTGGTGTTTCACACCCAGTCAACCCATACTGCAAGTGCATACATAAACTGTACCAACAGAAAACAGGAAAGGTTTTTGGTCTGAAGTGCAGACAGGCTACCAGTTGGCAGGTGATCCTGAGTGATTGATTCCTTTCTACTTAATGCCCTCAGATGCTAAAGAGCATATTAGGGACAATCTGTAAAACAATCTTGTCTTGGACAGAGAACAGTGGAAACAATGGGGGAGGGCGGAATGGGAGGCGAGATGGGCTTGGTCCACTTATGGATCAATACAAGGATCTGGATATAAAACAGCTGGGGAAAGAAAGAAAAAAGGGGGGGGGGGGGGAGATAAATTTGGTCCACTTACCAGGGTCAGGGTGATGGGTTATCTTGGCTATAATGGCACAGGTGATCCTCTTAGACTGTCTATATAGTAAGTAAACATGGTGCTTAATGTCCACAGAAACCATGAGGCTTATTAGGGACAGGGACAAGATGGAGGTGGGGGGAGAGGGAGAGTATACACCTATCGCTACACTGTCACCACCAGATTGACTTCTGCATTAAGGTGGGCAGCGATGAGAGCCATTTTAATGTTTCATTAATTGTGAGGGACAAAGTCGCAAGACAGTGTCCACAGACCACAACTTTTGAAGAGAAAGGAGAGCCGAAGCAGATTCAAACCGAGGTCCTTCTGCTTACCAGTCTAACGACTTACCAGTCTACGGCCAAACCAGCTCACCCTGTCTATATACTGGTAACAAATGTCTATATACTGGTAACAAATGTCTATATACTGGCAACAAATGTCTATATACTGGCAACATACCCTGTAATTGCAGTAATAATTAATTTGCATGAGTGAACAACTCCATCAGTTGACCAGTCAGGCAGCTGGGAATCACCAAATGGCTGTGCTCTCTTTCCAAGACCAAGCGATGGGTCAGTCAGAATTCTTGGCTGTCTTTCCCATCCCTTTCTTTTTATCTTTTTTTCTTTCAACCAGCAGCCTGTTCACTATTCAAATGGCAGAACACCCCCAAAAGATTGCAGGCATATGCCAAGGGAGATAAGAATTTCAATCTCTCAAGAAATGTTTTTTATATATGTAAAATTTAACTACTGATACAGATGATAAACTTATACATCATCCATTCCTAAAGTTACACTTTTAATTTAAGATTCAGAAAGCAGATTATCAAATTGTCACGATGCGTTGCCTAGCGGAACATTTTAGTCCTGTGTTTGTTGTTACTGCTCACATGAAGATCACGCGTGCACATTAATGAATTAATGATCCTGCAGTCCATGCCAGAGTTTGGTGGATTAAGGAAACAGCAGAATTGCCTGGCATGCACAAAAAATGTCAGAGTCTTGAAAATGTTGAAGCTAGACACCATGCAAAAGAAGAAAATGAAGACTGCATTTGTTCAGCTGTTGAACCTCTTTGTGTCAGAGAGAACAGGGAAGAAGAAAAGACGAGTGATTGTCTTTGTTTAGTTGTTGAAACTCACTGTGTGAATGAGTGTGTGGAAGAATCGTTGTAGAGGATGGATGCATGTTATGTCAATAAATGCCTCACAATTATGTGCTTGGCAAAGCAAAACGAAAAAAGAAGAAGAAGAAAAGAAAGGGACAGGGTGCTGCTATTGTTCAGCTGTTGAACCTGATTGCGTGGAAGAGGACAGGTAAGTAAGTATCTTGGTGTTTTATGCCCAGTCAACCATTATGGTTATATCAGGGCAATAACAGGACAGAGAAGAAGGTACTGCTATTGTTCAGCTGTTGAACCTCATTGTGTGGAACATGACAGGGAAGAATTAAGGTACTGCTATTGTTCAGTTGTTGAACCTCATTGTGTGGAACATGACAGGGAAGAATTGAGGTGCTGCTATTGTTCAGTTGTTCAAACTCACTGTGTGGTACAGGACAGGGAAGAAGGTACTGCTACGAGTTGCGCCACGTGATGCCACAGGGGAGCCAATGGAAAATAATGTCGTTGTGTCATCCATGAGGTATCTCCAGCCAACCCCTCTGCATGTGTATGTGGGTGGAGTCGCAGACAATGAACCGGTGAGCTGACAAATTTTTAATAATAATAATGGAAATTTGTAAAGCACCTGCCCTGCAGCTATGGGGGCGCTTAACAAGTATAACACACATAATGTACATCAAGATGGAAAATGTTATCAGCAATTTAACAAAACACTAACACATAATGTAGACATCAGCAAGGGTTCAAGCATAACTACGTGAAAGATGCACACACACACACACACACACACACACACACACACACACACACACACACACACACACACACACACACACACACACACACACACACACACACACACACACACACAAGTGTTTTACATTAGTAGTTTGTATGACTCTATCATCCCTGAATGTATAAGCAATTTGCAGGAACGATGCTACTGGGGATATGCATAGTTATGCCTGGCAGTAATCTCTCTCAAGTTACCTGAATACAGATCGTGATTGTTACAGATGCAGCAGAGTGTGCTTAACTCTGTGTGTGTGTGTGTGTGTGTGTGTGTGTGTGTGTGTGTGTGTGTGTGTGTGTGTGTGTGTGTGTGTGTTCAGTTTTCAGTGGGGTCAGATACATGGAGAGGATGTCTAGGAGAACTGTACGTCAATGGGCGGGCGGTGTCGCTAGTACACGAAACCAGCACTGGAGAAGGACCCCAGATGTGTGCGACCCAATGGTAAATAATGTTTACACTTGTTGTTGTCATCATCATTTTCTTGCTGTTGTTGTCCATCTCCATCTGTATTAGCATGTTAAATCAGCTGCTGATATTGTTTAAAAAGTGCATTCATTGCTGGTAATTGTTAATAAAGTTTCAAATCAAATCAGATCAAATCAAATAAATCTTTATTATTCACCAATATACAAAGCATAAAAATGAAAAATTTCCTTTGACGCATGGGCTCAAGACCCAAGAAGGTACATTAAAAATAACAATAAAATAAAATAAAACGTAAAAGAAATGTATATGTATATATCTCACTCTTACATTCTCTCCCCCTCTCGCCCGCCCCGGCTTTTTCCACAGACATACACCCGCAAACACATGTGTAATGTTTCATTTACCCTACCTGTGCAGCTCATGGAACACAGACGGCAGGTCACTCGTTTTTGATGGCATCAGCTTCCTTCACTTCCCAGCGTCAGTCCTGCCGATGCGCAGACGTATGCAGTCTGTACACTTGCGCTTCCGGACCAGGCAGGCCACTGCCGCCCTGCTGCATCTGGTCAACCAGAGACAGGTACAGGCCTCGCAGTGCTTGGAAACATGATGCATGGTGCCAAGTTTGTGTTTTTGCCTTTTTGAATATATGTGATTCTCATTTTCTTTATGATCAGTGCATTTTATCATGCTGATGTTGGTTTGTTGTTGTTTTAAACCTGTGTGTGTGTCCACAGAGGTTCATGTTAAGAGTGGTGCTGGCCAATGGAGCGCTGATGATCGATACTACAACTCCCGCAGAGTCCATCACACTCCGCAGTCAGAGCAACAGCTACAACGATGGCGTGTTCCATAGTTTAAAGGTAGCACCGGACAGAAAGAGGGAATGGGGGCAACTGGCCCAGCATGGACAAGCTCAGTGACCTTCAGCATCAGTGCAAAAATTTAAAAAAACTCTGCTTGGTGTCTGTTGTCACTTTGAGTCATTCATCTACTGACAAAATTCTGGCTTTCTAATTTTTACCATCCCTGTTCATTCATCTTCACTTTTTTTTGTAATTTGGTGAGTGTAATAGTTCTGAACACCCTTCATCATCGCTGTCTGGTGTTAAATTTGAAGTAACTGAGGATAACTCTTGTCTTAATTGACATGGCTCAGCTGGGCAGAGTCCAGGCAAGATCAAGAGGAGGGAGGTGAGCTGGACTCTAATGAAGAGGTGGACAATCATTTGCGGGTCCAGGCGAGATCAAGAGGAGGAGGTGGTGCTGGACCCTCAAGAGAGCCGAGGAGAGATCAAGAGCAGGGAGGTGGAGCTGGGCTCAGAAAGTTGGACAACCTTTTGCTTCAGTTGTTCCTCAACAGTTGTGCTACGGACGTTGTCTTTGTGACTCTGCTCCGCGCAGCAGTTGAAACCGCAGTTAGCGGAGTACACAAGTTGCTTCACGCTGGTGAGGTCCCCACTGCCTTAAGGTAGTTGTTGTTCTGGCGGTGGTCCACGGCCTCTTCGGTCTTTGTGCGTTGGAGCGTGTGGATGAGCCATTCACTCTTCCCCCCTTCCCCCCTCTTTTCCCCATCCCTAATAAGCCATCGCATTTCTGTGGACATAAAGCAACATGTTTGCTTACTTACTTACCTCAGTTGGGTCTTGATGGCTGCATGGTCTTAGGATGACCCATTGTGGTTGACAGAACATTCAGAATTTAATTGCTAAGGAAGTTGTTGACCTACATCACCAAAAACCAGCCTACACATTAGATCTGAATAGCACATATAGTTCAGTCAGTCAAATGTGCTCCCTTTTGATCCCTGTACGTAATTGTGCAGTATTCACATCATATTTCTTTGGCTTCAGATTCAGTACCGAGACAGCACTACCTATCCAGAAATAGATGGCATAGACGGCGCCTTTACCATAGAGAAATCAAGGCCACAAAATCTCAACAAGATGGCAGATGGTGTTGTGGTGGGAGCTTTTGTTACCGGAAGTCACACATTCGAGAAATCCAAATACAAGTAAGATGACCTATGTGGTGACTTTATATCTCTGAGTATAAACCTAGTATTTCTAGGAATGTACATTTTTATGGCAGCTCCATGAAGTTCTATGGCAGTAATTTAAGCTTGTTAAAGGTCTCTCACTCATGTTTGTCTCTTAACAATCAATCTTATACCCTGATCTCAGTCTGTTTCTCTCACTTTCTTTCTCTCTGTATCTGTGTATGATGTCTCTTTCTCTAGCTCTGCCCATGCACATGCACACACACACACACACACACACACACACAACTGCCTAAATGAATGCATGTGTGTACGTGATATGTTGTTATTAACTATAATTGTAATTTGTTTAAACACTTTTTTCTGTGTATGTCCTACATCAAATTACCATACATTTAATTTGAATTTTATTTGTTTGCATGTTACATTGATGGTATGTTTCGATACAAATTTCCTTTTAAGGGCAATAAAGTATTATCTTAACTGAGCTTTTTTCCCTTTCCAGGCCACTGATTGGATGTCTGCAGGAGCTTGAAATAGATGGCAGACCCTTGTCTATGTCACAGGCAGTGACATCAGTAGGCGTGTTCTCTGGCACATGCGACTCACACACAGTATGTTCACAAACACAGTTTATTTCTTCACACTGATAGTTTGTTGATTATATATACCTGTGGTTGCTTGGTAGATAGTTTAATAATGGTTACCACCTTGGGGTTGTCTGTTGGATTAGCATTGGTTGACCCTGTCTGTAATCTGCATCATTACTGACACTTAAAAAAATTGTATCGCTTTTATATAACGCTATTCTCCACTCTCGAGTAGACTCACTGCGCTCACATGTGATTCTACATGAGTGAATAGCTTTTTTTTATAGTGCATTTTTGAATATCCACCAGAGTGGTGTATTTACAGTGCTGACATGGCTGGTGCCACGTCAAACTGCTGCATGATCTGTGTACACCATACACCCATGCACCATGTCACTGCATGCAAAGCCTCATACTTAAGGTGCTTGTGTGTTTAGCTGTAACCTGCCACCTGCACCTTTAGCAGAATGACTGGGATCTTTCCATGCTACTGTGATAACACAGGGGTGGAACAGATACAGGAATAAAAGTCAGCACAGAAAGTTGACCCTTGAGAAGAATATTCTGTTACTGCACCTGCATGGACTTGAACCTGCGACCTTTCAATCATGAGTCTGGTGCTCTAACCACTGAGCTATCCCCACTCCACACTTCCACAGCATGTGTTGTTCATTACCAGGTTTATTGGGTTGGAATGTTGGCTGGTTGTTTGTTGGACTGACTTCATGATTTCTTTTGGATTTTTTTTATATAACTATGTAATATGTTGTGGTTTTTTTTACTGTTTAGTTATCGTTTTGCATTATTCTCTTTCTGCCTGTGTTGTCAAAGAACATCCAGTATGTTTGTGGTGTTGTATGGTCCCATGTGTCCAAATCTGTGTTGTTAAAGGACATCCAACATGTTGGTGTTGTAGGTCTAGTCCCAGTGTGTCCAGCTGTGTGTTGTTAAAGGACATACCCCGTGTTGGTGTTGTGTGATAGGTCTGGTCCCAGTGTGTCCAGTTGTGTGTTGTTAAAACACACCCAGCATGTTGATGTTGTGTTGTAGATCTGGTCCCAGTGTGTCCAGTTATGCATTGTGATCCCAGTGATCCCAAACATGCGTTGTTATCCCAATGTGTCCAGTTGTGTGTTGTTAAAGGACATCCCACATGTTGGTGTTGTGTTGTAGATCTGGTCCCACATGTTGGTGTTGTGTTGTAGATCTGGTCCCAGTGTGACCAGTTCTGTGTTGTTAAAGGACATCCAGTATGTTGGTGTTGTGTCCCAGTGTGTCCAGTTGTGTGTTGTTAAAACACATCCAGCATGTTGATGTTGTGTTGTAGATCTGGTCACAGTGTGCCCAGTTGTGTGTTGTTAAAGGACATCCAGTATGTTGGTGTTGTGTGATAGGTCTGGTCCCAGTGTGTCCAGTTGTGTGTCGTTAAAACACATCCAGCATGTTGATGTTGTGTTGTAGATCTGGTCCCTGTGTGTCCAGTTATGCGTTGTTAAAACATATCCAACATGTTGATGTTGTGTCATAGGTCTGGTCCCAGTGTCCAGTTGTGTGTTGTTAAAGGACATCCCACATGTTGGTGTTGTGTGATAGGTCTGGTCCCAGTGTGTCCAGTTTGAGGAGGACAGCACAGGGATAGAGCTGGGCACCCTGGACCACTCAGCCACTGTTGTCCTGCTCTTCTCGCTGACCGCCAGGGGCCCACTGCTGACCTACGCCAGAGAAGGGGTCAGTGACTGCACCTAGTCTAAGAGAGAGACCACCCAGGAAGTGTAACAGTTAAACATCATTGGTTGTTTTAATACTGCTCCTGTGTGGGGGGGGGGGGGGGGGGGGGGGGGGGGGGTTGTGTGTGTGTGTGCGTGCATGCATGTGTGTGTGCGCATGTGTGTGTGTATTTGTGTGTGTGTGGGCAGAGGGGGGGGGGGGGATGAGTGGGGGAAGGGAGGTGCATGTGACACATGTCCATGCGTGAGTGTGCGCACATGCATATGTGGATGTGTGTACACATTGTAAAAACTTGCAGTTAAATTGTGCATGCATGTGTGTGTGTGTATGTGTGGGAGGGAAGGGGGTGAGGGATGAGTGGGGGAAGGGAGATGCATGTGACACATGTCCATGCGTGAGTGTGTGCACATTCATATGTGTATGTGTGTACATATTGATGGCCAAAGCATCACTAACTGTATAACACCTGGTCTCTTCAGAGCTGAGAACTGTATAATTATTAGCAGTCACAACTGTGATGTTCTGAAAGTTGTCCAATATGAGTAGATAACTTCTACCAGTTTTCATGTCAATAACAGTACAGATCAGTTTCCAGAGCTATCAGAAAAGGTTTACTCTTTGTTACATAGCTGGAATAGGTCAGAATATCGCTTTGTATGCTCCGTCAGCTACCAAGCATTCTGCCTTTCACGTTTTAACTTCCCCTCTGCTCATTAACATTTTTTTCTCTCAATCTTTTGAAAATTATTTACAGTAAATCAGACTTTATCTTGTGATTTGAGGACTTTTGTTTCACACTGATATGACGTTTGTGGCTGACTGGGTTTTAAGTACATGTCTGTGGCATTTAACCAACCCAGCCACCAAAAGTGAAGATGCTGATGGGAAGGTTGCGTTGCTGTGTGCAGAAATTTGAGGCAGAAATAGCCGCCTCCGAGGATGGCCTGCAAGTGACGACAGAGGAAGACGAATTGACAATACCCAGACCTGATGACGTCACTGCAGAGTTCTCCATGCTGACTGTTACAGACGATGGAAAAATGTAAGACGGCCGCTGTCATTGTTGATACAGTCTCTGAGTCTTCTCCTTTCCGTGTTGTTGCTTGGCAGGTACACAGAAGCTGATGAGTCTGTGTTGATATAAAGGGGGTATTAGGCGTCGTGGCCTGTCAGCATAATCAGTCAGTGGTGTAGTTGGGATATCAGTGGGGGGGACAGATGTTTTGAGATCATCGCAATTAAATCATGATTTTGCAACTTCATTTGACACTGTGATGTCCTCCGCGTAAGTGGAGAAAAGAGCTACACAAAATAATGGTCATGTTTTTTTTGTTTTTTTTTAAGTTTCTTGTGCCAGTGCAGAATCTGAAATTGTGATCTGTTGTCGCTGGCATGTGTCTACGAAATGATTTACTCAAGCTGGGTGGTAGCTGTTTGGTCACGGGATCTTTGTTCTGACATCATACGGTACGTTTTGTTGGCGGCATCACTGTGTCTAGCATGAGGTACTCAACATCATAATTATAATATGCTTTGTCGAGGACATCACTGTGTGCAGTGTGAGGTACACAGCATCATATAATACATTTTGTCAATGACGTCACTGTGTGTGTAGCGTGAGGTACTCAACATCATAATTATAATATGCTCTGTCAATGACATCATTGTATGCAGTGTGAGGTATTCAGCATCATATGATATATTTTGTGGATGGCAACACTGTGTCAGTGGCATCACTGTGTGCAGTGTGAGGTACTCAACATCATATGTTTTGTCGATGGGGTTACTGTGTGCAGTGTGAGGTACTCAACATCATATGTTTTGTCGATGGGGTCACTGTGTGCAGTGTGAGGTACTCAACATCATATGATATGTTTTGTTGATGGGGTCACTGTGTGAAGTGTGAGGTACTCAACATCATATGATATGTTTTGTCGATGGGGTCACTGTGTGCAGTGTGAGGTACTCAACATCATATGATATGTTTTGTTGATGGGGTCACTGTGTGCAGTGTGAGGTACTCAACATCATATGTTTTGTCGATGGGGTCACTGTGTGCAGTGTGAGGTACTCAACATCATATGATATGTTTTGTCGATGGGGTCACTGTGTGCAGTGTGAGGTACTCAACATGATATGATATGTTTTGTCGATGGGGTCACTGTGTGCAGTGTGAGGTACTCAACATGATATGATATGTTTTGTCGATGGGGTCACTGTGTGAAGTGTGAGGTACTCAACATCATATGATATGTTTTGTCAATGGGGTCACTGTGTGCAGTGTGAGGTACTCAACATGATATGATATGTTTTGTTGATGGGGTCACTGTGTGCAGTGTGAGGTACTCAACATCATATGGTATGTTTTGTCGATGGTGTCACTGTGTGCAGTGTGAGGTACTCAACATGATATGATATGTTTTGTTGATGGGGTCACTGTGTGCAGTGTGAGGTACTCAACATGATATATGTTTTGTCGATGGGGTCACTGTGTGCAGTGTGAGGTACTCAACATCATATGATATGTTTTGTCAATGGGGTCACTGTGTGCAGTGTGAGGTACTCAACATCATATGATGTATTTTGTGGATGGCAACACTACCAGTGGCATCACAGTGATGTCATCGACAAAGCATATTATATGATGTTGAGTACCTCATGCTAGACACAATGATGACATCAACAAACCTGTGTGAGTGGTATCACTGTGTGCAGTGTGAGGTACTCAACATCATATGACATGTTTTGTTGATGGGGTTATTGTGTGCTGTGTGAGGTATTCAACATCATATGACATGTTTTGTCAATGGGGTCACTGTGTGCAGTGTGAGGTATTCAACATCATATATGTTTTGTCGATGGGGTCATTGTGTGCAGTGTGAGGTATTCAACATCATGCGATATGTTTTGTCGATGGGGTCACTATGTGCAATGTGAGGTACTCAACATCATATGATATGTTTTGTTGATGGCATCACTGTGTCTAGCATGAGGCATTCAACATCATATAATACATTTTGTCGATGACATCACTGTGTGTGTAGTGTGAGGGACTCAACATCAGATGATATGTTTTGTTGATGGTATCACTGCGCAGTGTGAGGTACTCGGCATCAGATGATATGTTTTGTTGATGGTATCACTGTGTGCAGTGTGAGGTATTCGGCATCAGATGATATGTTTTGTTGATGGTATCACTGCGCAGTGTGAGGTACTCATCGTCAGATGATATGTTTTGTTGATGGTATCACTGTGCAGTGTGAGGTACTCGGCATCAGATGATATGTTTTGTTGATGGTATCACTGTGCAGTGTGAGGTACTCGGCATCAGATGATATGTTTTGTTGATGGTATCACTGTGCAGTGTGAGGTACTTGGCATCAGATGATATGTTTTGTTGATGGTATCACTGTGCAGTGTGAGGTACTCGGCATCAGATGATATGTTCTGTTGATGGTATCACTGTGTGCAGTGTGAGGTACTCAGCTTGGGGGGAGGAGGTGGAGACGACCTATGGAGGTTTCTGGGATGGACGTTCTGACGTGGAAGGCGAGCATGCTATACAGCTGGGACTGTCATCAGACCCTGCCTCTGACAGACAACTCTTTGGTCAAATAGCCCAGCTTATGGTGGGGGACAGGTTAGTGTGTGTGTGTTGTGTGTGTGTGTGTGTGTGTGTGCACGCGCATGTGTGTGTGTGTGTGTGTGTGTGTGTGTGTGTGTGTGGTGTGTGTGTGTGTGTGTGTGTGTGTGTGTGTGTGCATGCATGCAGGTGTATGTGTGCACTTGTGTGTGTGTTTGTGAGCATTCATGCATGCATTGCGTGTGTGTGTGTGTGTGCATGCATGCGTGCATGCGTGCGTGCATGTGTGATATGTGAGAGCATGGACATATGTGTATGTGCCTGCATATCGGTTGACACTGGTGAAAGACACAGCACATTACTCTGCTCATTCGGCTGCATGGCTGACAGTAGATGTCTGGTTAATTCTTGTAGGGTAGAGGGGACGTGGTTGTAGGGACAATTTGGTGCATGTGGGTGACGTGACTGGTCACTTAGTAACTCCCAGTATGAGGGGGAGAAAAATTTATGGTTTAATTAGGTTCCAGGTGCTGGGACTGAGGCCTTGATTTGAGGGGGAAATACGGAACAGCAGGTTGGAATGATTGATACTGTTAAGATAACAGTCAAACATATGATTATTTATTTCAGGTTCATTGACCTCACCAGCTACTCTCTCCAAAACAAACTTGCATCTTGTGAACGCCCCCTGCCAGACCTTGTGATGTCAGAAACTGTACCAGAAGTAACGACATCAAGTTCAGAGGATGTGGAATCAACATGTTCAAGAGACATACAGTGTTAGTGTTGTTGCTACGTGCTGCGTCTTTCTGGTGACAAGCCACAGACCAGAAGCATTTGAACCAGAAGACAGATGAACAGTGTTCTGTGTTGAATCAGCGAGGAAAGATTACTTTGGCTACTTATAGTATTATTAGCTTCTGTTTAGTAGCGCTAACTAAAATATTTTTTTGGATGGGTGATGGTGGGTGAATGATGTATGCATGCACATGCATGCACACACACAAACACATGCATGCATGCACACCCGCACACATGTGCACGCATATGCTCACACGCACACACAACACACACATACACACACACAGGAACAAACAGATATTTAGTCAAGAGAGTTGCAGAAGGGTTTCATATTAAGAATAAAACCCGGCTGGTACAACCAGGTTTAGTTCAAAAGGCTCTGTGATGGTCACAATCTTCACTAAATGAACACAGCTCGAGTCACTCTACTAACAACACAGCCAGTATGTTGGTCTACACCACCACCTTCCAAAACTGTCTCTTGTTAACTGTACCTACTACAATGACTTGCACTTTCCAAATCAACTCACTAAAGGTGGACAAAACAGGTTTTATCCAACAAGATCCCATTTTTCAACAAAATATGCACTACCAAACCCCTTGAAAGGGAAGCTCAGTGGATTCTGGTGAAAAGATGAATGCTGTAATGAAAGACTGTACAGGATGAACAGACAATATTCATCAGAAGTGCCTTTCTCATTAAGTGCAAAAGGAAGCATACCTTTTGCCTGGTATCTGTCAGTTCAGTTCGGTTCAGCTGCATTTGTTATTGTCTGGCCTGTACTGGCTGTTCCCCTTTGATACTGTAACTGGAATTGGAAATGCAGACTTTCATGCATCAGTAACATTGCTTCAGTTAAAGTAGCTAATTTGCTTTAATTGTTGATTATTCTTCGGGTTTGAGCTGACTATGTGGGACAGAATGAAGCATTAGTTAACTGAGAAAGAACTGTTGGAATTTGACTTTGAGTGACAGCGGAATGTTTGTTGAGGCATTTGTAGGTTGAAAACATGGGATTGCAATGCAGTAGCACAAAGTAGTCTGTAACCCCCTGACATCCCTGGATAACACCCAGTTTCAATGAGAGATGCTTGATATACAGGTTTTTGCATGCACACACACTTTTTCTCTTACCCACCCTCCCCCCATCTCTCTCTGTCTCTCTCTCTGTCTCTCTCTCTCTCTCTCTCTCTCTCTCTCTCTCTCTCTCTCTCTCTCTCTCTCTCTCTCTCTCTCAGAAATATGGAGGCTTTCACACTTTATAGAGTAGTCTGATTTTAGAATAAAATGATATGCTGGCTTTTACATTCTAAATACTTTAGTCATAGTGATTCAAACTATAGTACCAAAGAAATGGTCAAACAATGGTGACCTTTCTTACTGAGTAAAATTATTCATCTGATATCAGTATTGTGAAACTCTGATGTTTGCTCTACAAAGTTGCTGTACATTTTGTTGAGACATGAGTGCAAGTGATGAAGAAGTGTTTGCACTTTAATTTTTGTTTGTTTAGCCCTTATTGCTTGATATCTTGCTGAAACTTTGAGTCACCCAGCTAGGTAATCTAAGACTACTGCAGCTGTAAAGAAACAGCATTGCTACCCAGTCCTGCCATACTTTCAGTGTTTTATGTGCACAGTATGAGCTTCTTTTGATTATTAATTTTGCCAAGGCAGCGGGAGAACTTGAAACGTCCTCACTTACCAGATGCCTGGGAATCTGTGGCAAGATCTGCCGGACCTGCCCCAGGCTTTGTGTATCATCTGCAGGACTAGATCATACTCAGTCCAGTTTTTCCACCAGAAAAGTACAGAGAGTTGAGACAGGACTGAACCCAAGACCTGTGCTGTGCAAATTGAAATGAGAGCCAGTGGATGTGTGGCGGAGATCCTTGTGGTGACCTCTGTTGCAGATCTAGTTTACAGGGGCATACTATATTATGTGTGGT
The DNA here is from genome assembly GCA_018857735.1 of Alviniconcha marisindica. Taxonomy (NCBI): domain Eukaryota; kingdom Metazoa; phylum Mollusca; class Gastropoda; family Provannidae; genus Alviniconcha; species Alviniconcha marisindica. Next base: position 750,259 of record JABMCL010003640.1, on the reverse strand, counting down.
GTTTTTTTCACCTCTCAGGGTTGGTTGTTTTTGTCAGTGTTGATTTTGTTGTGCCAGGACTGCAGCAGAACAGGTAGGATCACACTTCGTAGCCGGCTAGCAGCCACAACAGACCCTATCAAAATTCACTAATCCTTTAGACCTCTTTTAACCATTTTAACCTCCATTTAACCTCATCCTGGCATACAGGCGCTTTGAGTAATGATGCAAGTTTTTACACAGATATTATTTCAGTTGAAAATCTAATGGTGCAGTGCCGTGGAATCAGGAATAAAAGGTTCAACATCTGTTTTATGCAGGTGGATGCTTGGCATGCTTGGCTTACTACTGGGAATTCTGTCTTCTTAATGTCTGCCTTTCCAGTCTATTGAACAATCCTCTGAAAAACATGGAAATTAAAGTGACAGGATCACTTCAAAAACCTCCTGGTTTGGTGCCATGGGATCAGAAATAAAAGGTTCTGGTTCATGCAGGTAGTTGATTAGCATGCTTGGCCTACTGTTGGCAATTTTGTCATCTTAATTATAATTATAATGTAGCTTTTGAATAGGATGGAGAGAAATGAAGTGGAATGAGCCAGGGAGGCAGACATTTGGAAGAGAGAATTCCTGAAAGCAGACAAAGCATGCGAAGCTATACCCTGACCTGTTCCCTACCTTCAGCATACAGCTCTTGATTCTCTGCAAGGGGAACCTGAATTTCTGCTTCCGCTGTATCCCACCTGTGGTGGCCAGCTCCCTTGACGTAATTTGTGTTGTGGCAAGGATGAATTCACACTCCGAGCATTGCTTTCTGGCACCTTCCTCCAAACTCTGCCAGATTTAGTTACGCCACTAAAGGGGCACTCTTTATCTCCGCGCAGCTGTCCACTGACGCGGTCAGTGCCCTCTGAAAGGTTCGGGTACTAATATGACTGTAGAAGCAACCTAGCGCCAAAGCACACACGTAAACATGAGACGCATCCACCCCGGTTAAAAAAAAGTTCAATCTCTATTCAAACGAGTTGTGGTTTTATTTGTGCTGGTGTAAACTTTGTTGGTGGCTATAAATGACACATCTTGTTTTATTTGAGTTGTTTGTAACAAACTTACTACTGTTTGAGCACCAACAAAAAGCTGCTCATTAGCTGACAGTTTTCTGGACCCTGTGGCATAACTAAATACGGCAGTGGTTGAAGGAAGGATGTCATAAACCAGTGCTTAGAGTTTGGGATGAATTATGATGGCCTTTGGTGTTGCCCTTGTTAAGCGTGGTGGCCGTTGCTGTGTTTTTGTGTGTACATGTGCTATGTGAAACCACATGGGTCAGTGTAGTGTCTCAAGGAAATGGAAAAATGTCCATGAAGTTTGGGTGTAGATGTTAGTTTTACTGTTGTACAGTTTCATGTGTAATTTATTCAGATAGACATCAGTGTGCAGGGGCATTATCAGCTGATTGAGGATCAGATGACGAGCATAATTTGTTGATACAACCAAAGAATGTTCTAGTCTGTGTGTTCCTCTGAAGGATTTAGTTTCTGTTGTCGCATCAGCTGAGAAGCGCTGTCCAAGCACCTTTGAGCTGCTCTTGTCATTATTTTGGGGAGCAGGGATAGCTCAGTGGTAGAGCGATGGACTCATGATCAAAAGGTCTCGGGTTCAAGTCCCAGCGGGATAATTTTCTACTCCAGGGTCAACTTTCTGTGCCAACTCTTATTTTGGTATTTGTTTTCACCCCAGTGTTACCACAGTAGCATGTAAAAGATCCCAGTCATTCTGCCAAAAGTGCAAATGGCAAGTTAAAGCTAAACACACACACACCCTACGTATTTGGCTTTGAATAACGACATTCTAAACTAGTGCATGGTTATACAGTGTACACACAGAATTTGCACTGAGACGGCAGCAATTTCATCTGGCACCAGCCATGTAACAATTAAAACAATACTGCAACCACTTCAGTGGATATTCACAATGCGCTGTCACTCATTTAGAGTCACATACAACTAGAGTGCAGCGGGTTTGCTCGGACGCAGAGGATAGCGCTATAGTTGCCGCTGTAAAATGCTTAGGGCTCATCTCAAGATAGGGCACTCAGCAAGTGTTCATAAAAAAATTAGATATTTTTTAATGTTCTTTATTAAAGGATACTGGTGTCCATTATGTAAGGAGTACCTCTTTCACTCACCCTCCTTTACAACCACCCAGATCAGGGATGCTTTTTTTTTTTTTTGTCTGTGTTATGCTGCACTGCACATATTTTGCTTACAAAGTTACAGGCATAGAATTATATATTTTTTGTGGCAGTTTTATCAAGATTTCATTAATCTGTTGTGAGTGCTTTCTTTCTTTGTGGCTTTTTGTTTCGGTCTATATATATTTTATTACTGCTTCTGATTGCAGAGAGAAGTGAGAGTTCTGGACCGAGTGTGCATCGAGCGTTTGTGAGAGTGTGTGTGTGTGCGTGTGTGAGAGACTGGGCGAGAGAGAGAGAGTGAGAGAGAGAGATTTTTTACAGCTCATCATCTGCTTAAAGTTACTAGCTGCTGCCATGTCTTGATTGCACAGTAATTACTACTGTATTATTGATGATATTAAAAGTAACTAAAGATCGTCTCAATAAACGTTGACGCATCGTGATGCAGTTTTGGTCTTTTGTCAGTCATGCAGTTTTTGCCACTCATCAGTCATGCTGAGGATCTGCTTCTGGATACAAGACATGCATCAACACGAAAAATCTATAAAATCAGGTTTTGATGTTTTATTTCAACACCACAAAAACTGAAACAAATAGACCATGTTTTAAACACTGTTTCAAAACTTGCTCACACCTTGCTCACGGGTTAACACAGGCTTCCACAATCAATCTCAGTCCCTTAGTTTTTAGGCTTTTCCCTCAACATGCATTCAGTGGGGATGTCCTGATGAAGCCGTAGAAAATCAACACACTTCTCTCCCACAAAGTCGGTTTTAAGTTGCATTTTGGGTCTTGCGTAATTTTGAAAACTGCAGCCCCAGCTGATTATTCTGGTATTTAAATGAAGTCTGTTGTAAAAGAATTATTGAAGTTGTGGATGCTTGAAACTTGCTAAATGTTATGGCAGCCATTTTGAGCAAACGGCCCTGAAAGATTTGGCCATTTTGCATATTTGTCTTAGCAACAGGGGTTTTGAGTCGGCCAAACTTCCCAATTTTTTGCATGGTAATAAACTGGACAATTTTAGCATGGTAATAAACTGGACAAAGATGTACGACATGCCGTGGTTCTGTATGGGTACAAATACATTTAATTGGCCAAACGTCAGTCATTTCACATAACATTAGCATCATTTACTCCAGGGCAGGAGCATTTAAACCCAGGTTTTAACAATTCAGTGACTCATCCCTAATAAGCCATATGGTTTCTGTGGACGTTAAGCACCATGTTTACTTACTTAATTCAGTGCCATTTCTAAAGGAAAATATCATAACTACTTCATAGCTTCAGACCTGCAGACCGTAATTCTGCAAGAAAATGAGAAGCACCCAAAGAACTCCACCCCCAGCGGCTATTTCTATCCCTAGGGCTGGTTGACAGTTGCGACGTAAGACTGGTTTCATGGGAGAGGGTCCCACATGGCAGTTAACACCCTAAACTCTTACTTCCCCTGGAAGTATTTACCAGGAATTCTTCTGACTGTCCTCACCCCATCCCTGTTTATGAAAAAAAATCTCCATTATGATGAAGTCCTGCCTGGTGCTCCAACACGAGATGGGCATTCTGTCCTAAAAAATGCATGACATTCCTGGGAGATGATGCGACGGTTTGATGAACAGGGTGAGTGAAGGAAAAACCTAAAGGAAACAGGATCTACTTCCACTGCTTCTTGATGGAGATATTCTTCTCTGAATCCTTCTGCATCACCTGCAAACATACAAAAAACCCACATTCAAAACCAAGAGAACATGACCGTTGTTCTACATTCCTTTTTACAACCACCTATAATAAAATATTTTTTATTGCACTTTGCAGCTTCAAAAAAGGTAAATCATGCAATCAATAGTTTTTATTTTTATGAAATAATAAAAGAACATGACCACTATTCTATGGGATTTTTTTTACAACCACCATGATAAACCAAGACTGGCAAACTAATTGTGTAACACTCAGCACCAAGTTCAATTGTAAGCTTCTATCATGTCCATATTCTTAAAAAACAAAACAAAAAACAACAACAGGAGATTTGACTGGTGTGGTTTTATGCCTACCCACTGAACACTACTCGAGTTACATGTTCATTTTGTACTGTAGTGCAATCTTGACTGTACAACTGAAATGTACACTGTCAATGCCACCCCTCCATCATTTTACTTTCTTGGGTCTTAATATCCTCGGTGACCACCATCTGGTGCAATGTTTGTATTTCAGACTCCAGGACTTACCTTTGCTACAGCCAGTTCAAAGTCCTCCTGCGTGACGTGCACTCTGCGCTCTCGTAGTGCATACATTCCGGATTCCGTGCACACACCCTGCCACAGGAATCAACATGAGCAGCCAGTCAGTAAACAGCATCATCCATCAACATCAGTTTTCTTAACACAGGCTCATTCTAGTCAAACTACAACTTGGGTGGGGGGGGGGGGGGGGGGGGGATATACTGAAAACATCAGCAAAAAAATAAACCCAAAGCACTGGCAACTGAGATGGAATTCATGCCTGTAATGTATTTCAGTCTTTCTACAAATGGGTGTATATTTCAACACACACACACACACACACACATGCGTGCACACATGCAACATACAAAATCATGAAAAAAGAGCAAGTCTGTTCAAATAAACAAACAAAAACCAGTGTTGATTTACCTTGACTTCAGCACCTGATGCTCCAGGCATGAGTTCAGCAATTTTGCGCAGGTTGATCCCTCGCGTTAGGTTCATTTTTCGAGAGTGGATCTTCAGGATGTCCAGACGAGCCTGTGGGATTACAAACAAAACACTGTGGGAAAGCGAATCTCCAGAGACTGATTTTTATTATTATTGCGAAATAACCAAGTACTTTTTTAGACCTCTGAAAAAAAAGAGTTGTTGTCATCAAAGCACTTCCAGTCTTCCACCATCTGCATCATCCTTCACAGTTTCGACAAAAGGTCATGAGTAGCAACGTTTCTGCCTTTATTCAGCCTCAATGCCAACACTGAATCAACATTTACATCCAGCTCTAACAATCCTGCCTTACATTCCTAACTCACCATTACCAAAATATAATAGCAACCGACAGATCACAGTGGCAAATAGAGCATGTGGCACAATAATAACAATAATCAGGGACATTTACGATGTGGCTGACCTGTCGAGGAACATGACAGACGGAGCTAGGCGTGTACAATGGTCAAGCATTAATCAGTTGACTACAACACTGCACTGACACATCCCTCCACACATACATGCACGTGCACACACAATCTGACCTCTTCGTTCGGTGGGGGAAACTCAATCTTTCTGTCAATACGCCCAGGACGCAGAAGGGCAGAGTCCAGAATGTCAATTCTGTTGGTGGCCATGATGACCTGTTGGGAGATGTTCACCATGTTAGCACAGATATTACACCTTAGACACTGGGCAAATCAGAAACACAATACTATACTTGATCATAACTACTGCAACAAAATACAAACAGAAATCATAAACGCATTCTGCAGTTTGAAACTGTATTCGTATAACACATTTGAATTTGTTTTCAAGCTCACATTCAAATAACTACAAATTAAAGTTTGTATTTGAAATATACCATGTAACTACAAAATGAGCCTTGAAATACATTTATATAGCTACAAATTCAATTTTGTAATCTGAAATCACATTCACCTAATTAATTATACGTTCAAATCTGTATTTCAAATTCTGTTCATGCAACCTGATATTTTTTTCCAAACGAAAACAATTGCATCAAACTAACTTCAGACACACCCCCACATACTGGCTGATAAAATAAATGCACTGTTCACCTTGATGTTTTGTTTGGGCTCAAATCCATCGAGCTGGTTCAACAACTCCAGCATGGTTCTCTGCACCTCACTGTCACCTGGCAACAGACAACAGTGTTTTGTCAGCCTCACAGTGGTGAATTGTTGACTGTCATACAGTACAGCAACCAATCAATGCTTGTGTGTGTAGGTTTTCATCAGCTCAGCATGCTGGTGCAGCAACAGACAACAGTGTTTCGTCAGCCTCACAGTGGTGAACTGTGTCACACAGTACAGCAACCAGTCAATGCCTGTATATGTCTAAGGGAAAGAAAAAAAAGAACGAAAGGGAAAAAAACTGCAGAAAATAGGGGTTACAAGGTGAGAATGAAGAAAGACAGCAGCGACAGGGTAAGAATGAAGCAAGATAGAAGATAGGGTAAGAATGAAGAAAGACAGCAGAGACAGGGTAAGAATGAAGAAAGACAGCGGAGACACAGTAAGAATGAAGAAAGACAGCAGAGACTGGGTATGAATGAAGAAAGACAGCGGAGACACAGTAAGAATGAAGAAAGACAGCAGAGACTGGGTATGAATGAAGAAAGACAGCAGGATGAGTGTAACAATGAAGTGTAACAATGAAGAAAGATAGAAGACAGGGTAAGAATGAAGAAAGACAGCAGAGACAGGGTAAGAATGAAGAAAGACAGCAGACAGGGTAAGAATGAAGAAATACAGCAGAGACAGGGTAAGAATGAAGAACGATAGCAGACAGGGTAAGCATGAAGAAAGACAGCAGAGACAGAGAAAGAATGAAGAAAGATGGTGGAGATAGGGTAAGAATGAAGAAAGACAGCAGAGGTGGCGTGGAGCTAAAACAAACAAAAGAGGCTGATCTGAAACTAACCTCCCGATCCCCCTTCCAGACGTGACGATCCAATAGAGTCAATCTCATCCATGAAGATGATGGAGGGGGCATGCTCTCTGCAACATCAACAACAGATATAAAATACAGTAAGTAAGTACTTAGTAAGTAACTCTGTGAACATGTAGTTACCCACACTCATCCTGCCCATAAAACAACACAGGGCTGGTGCTGAGACCACACTGTCTCTTTTTCTGTGATGTCTTTCGATGCAGCAATTTGTTCTTGTTCAGGTGAGACTATCCATGGGAGGACACTGGTGCCATCCACAATATTTTAAATCTCTTCTCATAAAGAATCAAATGGAGGTAAGGGAATGCCTTGACTAAGTTATTAACAAAACCATGGGACTCTTTAAAAAAGAATAAAAAAAGAATCAACATATAAAGGAGTTAATCAGCGCTTGAAAGACATAATGCAAACTCAACAACAAAGACCTGAGTCGCCTATGGTATCTCTCACCTGGCACGCATGTACATAACAAGGTAGATAAACTCCACCAGAGGTACATCCTCAAAATTGAAAATATTTGTTCAAGAAAAAGTCAGCTGCAACAAAAGAGTTGCAACTTTTTCTGACTGATGATCGCTTATATGGCGCTATTCCCCGCTCTCTTGAGCAGACTCACTGCGCTTGCATGTGGTTCTACATGAGTGACTAGCTTCTTATAGCGCGTTTTTGAATATCCACCGAAGTGGTGTACTTAAGCGCTGACATGGCTGGTGCCACATGAAACTGCAGGCGTTTCTGCACAAGTTCTGTGTACACCATACAACCATGCACCATGTCACTTCATGCAAAGCCACATATGTAAGGGTATGCATGTTTAGCTGTAACCTGCCACCTGCACTTTTGGCAGAATGACCAGGATCTTTTACGTGCTCCTGCGGTAATACGGGGGTGGAACGGATACTGAAATAAGAGTCAGCACAGAAAGTCAACCCTGGAGAGGACAATTCTCCCACCGCTCCTGCAGGGATTCGAACCCACGACCTTTCAATCACGAGTCCGGCGCTCAAGCCACTGAGCTCCTGTACTAATCACTTTGTGATCTGACGGCGACTTGACAAACAGCCCCACAGCTGCATGCCCAACTAGCTCTGCGCTGACCTGGCCATGACGAAGAGTTCGCGCACCATGCGAGATCCCTCTCCAATGAACTTCTGCACCAGCTCAGAGCCGGACACGCGGATAAAGGTGCACTCCGTGTGGTGAGCAACAGCACGGGCCAACAGCGTCTTCCCAGTGCCAGGGGGCCCATACAGCAGCACTCCCTGAAAACGTGAAACACCATAGGATCCCATCTACCTCATCCCACTTCACACACTGTTCTCAAAAAATTGTCTGTCTGATACCAGCCAAGAGCATAGAAGAGTTCATCGTGTTTGCTGAGCAGGCTGCTGAATGGATCCCACCTGCTTCACACCCCATCCCACTGTATACACTGTTCTCACCATTGTCTGTGTCATAATAATGATAACTTAAGTATTTATGAAACACAAAATCTTGTCCATAGAGTCTATTCTAAATGCATACACACACACACACACACACACACACACTTACACACACGCACCCGCAACACACGGGCATACTGACTGTACAAAACTTGAATTACATACAACTTAAAACAGGCTGCAAACAGACTCGAGACAGATGAGGACAGCAGCATGGAATGGAAAACATGGCAGGTCTATCGTTGACAGGGCATTAATGAGTTCAAGGTACAAAGTAAATGTCCAGGAGACTGCCAACTCCCATCTGCTTAATACCCCCGTCCCATTTCATACACAGTTTTAACCACTGACTGTGTTATACCCAGGGCATCAAAGAGTTCAAGGTACATGTCCAGGAGACTGCCGAGTCCCACCTGCTTAATACCCTGTCCCACTTTATACACAGTTCTAACCATTGATTGTGTCATACCCAGGGCATCAAAGAGTTATGGTAAGGTACATGTCCAGCAGACTGCCGACTCCCACCCAGTCTTAACACCCCATCTCACTTTACACACTGTCCTAACCATTGTGTGATGCACAGGGTGTCTCAGAGTTCAGGGCATTTGCCTAAAGAAGACTTCTGGGCCCCATCCCACACAATCATTCAGTCAACATTTTATTTTTATGCCTGTTCACAGCAAGGTGATATTAGACAGCCAAATGTTTAGGGTGTTTGTCGAACAGACTGCTGAATGGATCCCACCTGCTTCATACCCAGTAACACTTTATGCACCGCTCTCACCTTTTTCTGTGTCATACACACATCCTACACAGTTTTCAGCTTTGCCTGTGCAATAATATGGGCACTGGGAGTCTGGGATTTTTGCTGGAACCCATCTGCTTCATACCCTGTGCTATTTTACACATAATTATCACCTTTGGCTGTGCAAGACCCAGGGTGTCAGAAGGTTCAGGGTGTTCTCATACCCTGTGCCACTTTATGCATGGTTCTCACCTTTGGCTGTGCAATACCCAGGGTGTGAACAATTTTTCAGTGAGTTTTCATACCCTGTGCCACTTTAAGCAGCTGTGTAATACCCAGGGTGTCAAGCAGTTCATACCCTGTACCACTTTATGCATGGTTCTCACCTTTGGCTGTGTAATACCCAGGGCATCGAACAGTTTAGGGTGTTCTCATGCCCTGTGCCACTTTACACATGGTTCTCACCTTTGGCTGTGCAATACCCAGGGCATCGAACAGTTCAGGGTGTTTGACAGGCAGCTCAATGACCTCCTTGATCTCCTTAATCTGCTTGTCCAGACCTCCAACCATCTCATACGTGGAGTCTGGGACCTTTTCCACCATCATCAAGCTCACCAGTGGGTCCACCTGGCATCAGGGAGCATGACAGAGTAAATCAAAACACCAACATATCCTGCTATGGGTAACCTATACAATGAAAGATCTTGGGTCAGTAAAACAAATTCTCTATTGATATCTTTGCATGAAAATATTATAACTAATATTGTAATAAGTCTGAAACTCCCTGCTTGAGTAAATAACTTAAACACCCACACACCCTTGACTGGGAATCTGAACTAGTTGGCTATAAAAAGGCAACACCACTCATCTCACATACGTAATCAGTATTTTAATTTCTCTACGAAAAATATATGGACAAATGCACATGTCTGTTTAAGTGGTTCATATAATAAAGTCACCACAGAACCAACCTGACCACACAGTACACAGTCATGTCATGAGCTAGCACACTTGGGATAGGTTTCTGGCTGAAAGAGCAGTGCAAAATACTTCTTTCATTGGGGATAGGTTTCTGGCTGAAAGAACAGTGCAAAATACTTCTTTCACTTGGGATAGGTTTCTGGCTGAAAGAGCAGTGCAAAATACTTCTTTCATTGGGAATAGGTTTCTGGCTGAAATAGCAGTGCAAAATACTTCTTTCACTGGGGATAGATTTCTGGCTGAAAGAGCGGTGCAAAATACTTCTTTCACTGGGGATAGGTTTCTGGCTGAAAGAGCAGTGCAAAATACTTCTTTCACTGGGGATAGGTTTCTGGCTGAAAGAGCAGTGCAAAATACTTCTTTCACTGGGGATAGGTTTCTGGCTGAAAGAGCAGTGCAAAATACTTCTTTCACTGGGGATAGGTTTCTGGCTGAAAGAGCAGTGCAAAATACTTCTTTCACTGGGGATAGGTTTCTGGCTGAAAGAACAGTGCAAAATACTTCTTTATCTCATGTTAGAACTTGAAAACAACGTGCAGCATAGCTCGCTTGCTGGTAACTTGTATGAGATAAGACTGATAGAACCAAGATCGATCATTACACAAAACAGACAGCAATGGTCAGAATACTGACTGACGGTTGCTAACGGAAGAATGTAATACTAACAATACATTATTTATGCTGCCCCACCTCGTAAGAGCCTGGAGCACTTACAAAGAAATAAGAAGAGGAAATGTACTTTTTCGTGAAAATCAAAACAAAAACAAACAAAACTGCCCCCCACCACCAATCCCCAAAGACAGGGCCTTGTCTTTCAGTGCTCTCTCACCAGTTACAGGTCTACAGAGGATCTTCACCCTTCTTACCTTGTTGGGGAGGATCTTGTGCAAAACATAGCTGTCGTTACGAAGAGCCACGCGGCAGTTGGGCGTCACTGAGTTCATGTCAATGTTCTTGTCTATATCCACCACAAATTTGCCTTCTGGGTGCACCTGTAAAACCGTGATCACTCTTCAAATGTCGGAAAAAACACAGGGCAGAAATATGAACATGAAGGACTGCCTGTAAGACAGCCAGTGGTATACAACCAAAGCCTCACCTGACATTCAGCAAGACTAGCAAAACTTCGCCTCTACAGAAATTAGATTCTGATTACCCAGTCAGCCCTGACAAGAAAGATCAGCCCAAAACTTCAGAAAGGCAGATCTCATACTACTACTAGTACTACACAACTGTGGTCTAAAAAGACGGCTTGTATTCAGTGGGGAATTCATTTACATAGAAGTTAATAGAAGTATGAAGAGAAACATGTTTACAAAACCATGGTCTTAAATTATTCTAAGAGACATGATCTCCACAGAGGGTGGTCTGTCATCAACACAATCTCTCCAGAGCATCGTGTATTAAGTTTTATCATCATGATCTCTCCAGAGGATGGTCTACCATCACCATGATCTCTCCAGAGGATGGTCTATCATCACCATGATCTCTCCAGAGGATGGTCTATCATCACCATGAGCTCTCCAGAGGATGGTCTATCAATAAGTATCATCACCATCTCTCCATATGACGGTCCATAAATGGTCTATCATCATCACAATCTCTCTATATGATGGTCTATCATCACCATGATTTCTCCATATGATGGTCTATCATCACTGTGGTCTCTCCAGAGGAGGGTCTATCACCAACACAGAGCTGCCAACCCTTCACTAGACTTTAGCGTAGCAAAATCAGATTTTAAGCGTAGAAATTAGATTTTGAGTGGAGCGTACAAATATTATGGTCCTTTGCAATTCGCTTTTGCGGAAATGTGCGCCAGAATAGATTTCATGATCGGCTGCAGAGAGAGAGCAATATTGTGCACTACAAAGAAATTTGTGAAAAGTGTCTCTGCTCGAATTAAGTCACAACCCATACAAATTAATGGGAAATCTTCAGCGTACTTCCTATTGCTTTTCCTTTGTAGATGCAACGCTTCAAGTTGACGCGTTGTTCGACGTCGTACATTCAGCCACAGGCGACAGAAAAGTCCCAAGAACTGAAGAAGCAGACGCTGCACTTCACATGCTTGGCGCTCTGCGTTGATCGTACAATGCACAGAAACTGTTTTGTATAATACTCTTCCCAGAAATTTTGGTGTGTGTTTTTTGGGGGCAAGATTCATCACCTGGGAGCTCGCTTTCAGCTTCTTGCTTCGGCATGACGATTTGAAATTGAAAATGGAAGTCGTCTCGCCAGGAAGAGTGGGAATTGAACTGAACGCTACAATTGGTCAGCTGGTTAAAACGCGAACGCCGATTGGCTGTGGCACAACCAACATCTCAGACACAAAAAGGCACATGCACAACCGGTTGGTGGCGAATTTGATGCCCACACGAACGCATGGGATCGAAAATAAACCCAAAAAATTCTGAGGGAGAGCGTAGTGATATGATCATGAGCGTAGCAGCATAGTGCTGTGCCCTTGGGCGTACGAACTACGGCCAAAACGTAGTGGTTGGCAGCTCTGCCAACATGATCAAGAGGATGGTCTATCATCACCATGATCTCTCCATTTGATGGTCTATCATCACCATGATCTCTCCAGAGGAGGGTCTATCATCAACATGATCTATCCAGAGGAGGGTCCATCATCAACATGATCTATCCAGAGGAGGGTCTATCATCAACATGACCTATCCAGAGGCTGATCTTTCAATCACCATGGTTGCCACGGCCCTACAGAACCCCACCAGGATGGTGCCTGGCTGCCTATACTGAGCAAGACGGTCTGTACCTTGACCAGGACTTTCTTCTTGTCCATGGGTTTGACCACTTCTCCCACGTATGAGCCCTGCTCCTGCAGCAGCTGCAGCTCCTCTCGCAGCATGCGCACTGAGAACAGAGAACAGTCACACAACACTTGTTTTGTTTCCTCCATGGCTGTCCTCTGCACACAGCAGTTTCACGTTCACTGTTTCAGACCCGTAAAACATTTCACAAATTTTTCAGTTATATACATGATACATATAATAGTATATGAATATATTCCTTAAAGAGAGATAAATATTTTAAAAAATCTGCAAACAAAATTATGATGCACATTAAGTATTAACATGTATGCATGCACTCACACACACAGTGACACACTCTCAACAATTACAGACATATATATATATATATATATCATACAATGATTGAAGAGTAAAGATGCGCATGCACACAAAGAGCAAATCAAAGAATCCTGACATTCATTCATTTAAATAATGTATTAGCATCACTTTTAGATGCATTTAAGGAGTCATATTTTTTTATTTTTTGTGAAAGCTCAACAATGGTATCTTCAAGGGCATTTTTACAAGTTTTTGAATACAGGAGAGAGAAAAATCAATCATGATCATATCATAGTCATTATGAATATATTTATAATCAAGAACAATAATTTGAGACTTCTTATTTATTATTTTTAATTTTATACAATAAAATACAAATCCAGCTCCCCCCCCCCGCCCCCCTCCCACCCCATGTATGTTTGGCAATAAACTGAAATGCTGACACAGACCTCCAGCCAAATGCATGGTGCTCTTGCACCTAGGCAGCCATCCAAATTAAACCCTGCAAGTTATGTACACTGTCACAACCAATTTACAATTGTCATGCTCATAGTGAGAGAAAAAAAAGAAAAAAAAATCTCACACATAAGTACACAAAGTTGACGACATTTACCTTTAGCGTTCAGTTCATTCCTCTGGGCCTCCAAACGTCTTAAATTCTGTGTTTTCTCATTCACAACCAACTGTCACAAAAAAAGATTTGAAAAAAGTGGTAGAGACAACCAGCTGGCTTACAATTTCAAACCCACAGTGAAAGGATGAAGGAAATTCAACCAACTGTGTTTTTGTGTGTGATCAATCATCAGTTCAAATTCAACCAATGTCACCAACATAAATAAAAGTTTTACTAGCAAAATCACTATAATAAAAGCTAAATGATGAGACTCTAGAGTGTGTCAGAATTTACTTCATCCTTTTAGTTTTACAGTTCACAAAATTCACAGAAACAGAAGTTGCTGGTAGTAATTCCACAAAACTAAAAGACACTGCTGCAAAGGGTGATGAGCAAGAGTAGGTAGCCCATAAAAGACCCTAGTCATTCTGTCAACAGTGCACATGACAAGTTACATTCCTCCATGTAAGCACACATATACCCTGCATATGTGGCCTTGAATAAAGTGACAAAGTAAACTGGTGCATGTATGTATGGTGTACACAGAAAGCATGCCAAGACAGCAACAGTTTTGCGTTGCTCAGAAGCAGAGAATAGTGTCATTACACTTTACAGTTGCCATTGTGAAGCACTTAGGGCTCACCTTGAGATAAGGAGCTTGACAAGTGTTATAAAATCATTTTTCATTTTTCATCATTTACCTGTCACTTTGTCAGTCCACAGCTTGGAAAAAAGGTTTACCCCCAAAATTTGCACATCTTTTGCATTGTCCTATTAAAATCAGTGTTCCTTCTCCTCTGTTGAGTGTTTTTAACATTTTTAATCTCTTAAATTAAGTTTTAAACTTAAAAATAAAACAAAGCAGCTGATGTTACAGTAATGATGACAAGTCAGAAAACTAATAATGTAATAATGCAAGAAACATAAATTATAAAAGTATAATCTGAAGTATAATAACAGAAAAGCAAGCCCTAATCAAGTGGAAGTATAACTGAAAGTGAAACAAATCTAAAAACAGAAACAGAAAAAGACCCCCCAAAAAACAACAAATTTTATTATTTCTTACCTGAAGTTCTTCAATCTTGCTAACATAATACTGTTTGATGCCCTCATGGCTGGGTGGTGTGCCATCAACATCCATCCTCTGCAACATTTCAAACAGTAAACAAATATATAAGGATTTATAACTATATAATTTAATGAATACTCCAAGTCTGACTATTATTGCACTTAGTACCATAGTCATACTAAGTACTATTTAAATTTTATGCATAAATTTGAATTCTGAATAATTTTTATTCATTCAGTCATAAATGAAAGCAGATCTCCAAGCTTTAGCAACACTTTCCACATGTCCACTGTATCATGTATGCAGACTGACCTGGGCCCGTGCACATTTTCTCCCCAGATCCCATCCATGTGACACTATGACTAAGTATGAATCTCCATCCAACTGGTGGCCTAAGGACCCAAACAAACTATAGTCAATGTGTGATCTTTCCATCCCTTACAGTTATATATATATACCAACACTGACACAGTGACAGACATGTTGGCTTCATTATTAATAGCTGAATTACTCTTCTTCTCCTTGTACTTGTCAGTAGTTGTATAAGTTGTATTTTTGTGATGTACTTATGTAGGGGCTAGGGCAGCCAGCTCCCCTGATAAGCCATGTCACTTTTGGGAGCTTGATGGGCATTGGAGCTGCATGCAAGATGTCAGAATCTGGACCAATGGTAGGCCATCAACACACTACATCAATTGCTTCATTAATCAATATCTGACATTTCTAAGTATTCTAACCTAAGTGAGTCTGTCAGTCTAAATCATCAATGGAAGGTGATTTTGCAAAGTCCACAGGGCTAGGTTTTTAACAAAAATACCTGTATACCTCATACACAAATATGTCAACAACAACAAACAAAACAACAACAAAAAAGCATATGGGTCAATCATTTTTGCATCAATGTACAACCTGCAAAGTGGTGACCTGACCCCCTCATCCCACCCCCACCAATGATCTGCTGCTATCCCCTAAACAAGGTCCCTCCAGTCCAGTGAGCGTCTGCCATCAGTGGTATTGTCCAGGCCACTCAGTTTAGATCTAACTTGATCTACTGATCTTGATTAAATTCTTTTCACACAGCTCAGCTTCAAGCAAATGGTAACACTAACAGTAACAGCAACATTTTTTTCATCTCTAGAGTCAGTCTCTTACTCTTAGCCTTATGACTGCAATAGTATAAAACTGTATGCCCACAATCACCCAGTTCCAGTTATTTATAAATTTGTCATTTATGATTTAATTTATGTGATGATTTTAATATTTTATCATCATGTGCCAAACTAAATGATTATCCTCCATTGCTGTACACATTCCAATGTTAAGTTTCATGAAAACAAAAGTATCATGATGATAAATAAGAATCTTTGAAGAAACTGTAACAACCAGAGCTACTCCCAAAGGATGGAGAAGATGGAACTTGTATTTTTAAATTGTAATGTTATAATGTTACACAGGTTATTGCAAGGTTATTGCAAAGACCCCAGCTCACCTTTGAATAGGAAAAAGACTAAGAAGACCTACATGAAAATCGTACGGCTGGTGGTTACACAGCCACACCGATACAGTCACAAAAAATAGCATGAATTGTACCCTGCTTCATCCAGTAGTGCAGCGGAGTACTATAACCAGGAGTAGGGACTGCGCGTTGGCGGCCTACTGGTATTGTGTGGCAGCTACTAGGGCTAATCAGGATAACAAGTGTCTCTTATATGTTGACGATGAACCCATTCTGTAAAAAGGGTGATTGGCGTATTCAAAGGCTAGTTTGCATTCTAGTTTTATTGTGATTTTTCCAGTGTAGTCATAGTGCAACTGAGCAAGTCATTGTCAGTGACACTGTCAGTAACTAAGTGAAGCCTTATCAATCATTAAAGTCATCACTTAGGTGAAATCAATCATTGTAATCAAACATTTATATACAGTTGTTTTCCGTGTAAGACTGTACGGTTCAATTCCCATTTTATCCTCCTAAATCAAAATAAATCAAAAATAATATTCGCCGTGACAAAACACTTTACCTCTTCCGCCATCTTGAACACTATATGCGGCCGAACAAAATTACCTTTTTCAATGAATATGCTACAGGGGACGTCACTCTCACTACTCATAGTCCAACATGGCTGCGCCCATGAAACACGCAACTTTGTGAAACGAATTTGTCTTCAAAAATAGAATTGATATGCAGTGGACTAAGAAGATCCAGTTTGTTGTAATCTGTGAAAAGTGATCTCTGGCCGTGCGCTGACCATAACCGTCCGCTGGAAAGCGGTGTCAAAAGAAAAACCGAGATCGTTTCTGACGTGGGAACAGTGAGGGTGACACTGCCAGATGCTGAGGAGGGTCCTGGCCGCAGTAACCCAAAAGTTCAAGAGTTTTAAAATGGCAGAAACAAGCACACAGCTTGTGGCTAATGAAGTAAACAAAATTGTTTTCAGTGTAATCTGTCGTTGTAGTACTTGTGGTGGGGGTTGTGATCCATCGCACTGTAATTAGAGAAAACTGTTAAAACTAAGTCATAAAAAAAAGAAGAGACATATTAAAGTGTAATCAGATGAGATGTTTACAGCAGTTATGACCCATGCCATGGTCACTGCGGTTTGGGGAACTTTCTCAACTACCTCAGTACTTTGGCCCAGGGGCCAACTCTTGTGTTGACTCCTCAGTCATTTGATATATAATTGAAATGGTGATCAGATTTACTTAGGCTAAAACTGTAGTGTAAAAGTGTTTATCTCATCTAGGCTAAAACTGTAAAATTCTAAAAATCTTTGTCACATCTTTGCCATACTAAGCTATTCTATCTTAACTTTCATTATACTATAGTTTCAACACTGAGGTCACTGCATGGATGGGCAAAACTCAGCGAAATTTTTTCTTGTCTTGCCAGCCTGCTCTTAAAAGCCTGCGATGGTGGGGCACCGACAACTTCAGCATGTCACTGAGCCAGTCAA